>LPNX011138008.1:1337083-1392658 GCA_001517045.1 Pseudotsuga menziesii
CCCCCTCCTCTCCATCTTTCTCTCTCTCTCTCACATCCCTTGAGTTTTAAAATAATATAGTTAGGTTGAAGAGAGGGGAGGGGGGTTTTAAGGTGCTAATAATTAGGGAGTGCTTATTAATTCCCCCTAAATATTGAATGATCCCTTAGCCATGGAACTACCTTCTTAAATGATCCTAAATGCTATTTGAGTAAAACGCGTACTCGTTTTATGTGGTAAAAAGTGCTCTCATTTTGGTAATAATATCTCATGCTCATTTTGTTTCAGTATAAACAATAGAATTCCCTATCCGAGAAACACTCTATCATATTTCCAGCAGGTTTCACAGTCCGCGCGTAATTTCAGTTTGTAGATAGTGCGTTCATTCTCTTCTTCACCATATTATCACACAAAATTTTGTTTTTGAAAACAAGCATCTCCATCACAAGTGTCTAAGGAGTGATTGGAGCATGGTATACATTGAGGATCAAGAAATAAAGAATTAATTAGGCAACAAAGAAACCAAGCTTGGGGAATCTCCCATTGAGGAGCACCATAGATCATCTCCACCATTGTTTTTCTTGCAATTGAGGAGCTAGAAAAGGAAATAATAACTTGGTCATTGTGGTGGATTATGTCGACACAATTGAGCAAGAAAGAAACCAAGCTTGGGAAATCTCCCATTGAGGAGCACTATAGAGAATCTCTACCATTGTTTTTCTTGCAATTGAGGAGCTAGAAAAGGAAATATTCTTCGGAATATCCCCCCTAACTTGACTATCTAGACACAATTGAGAAAGAAATAAACCAAGCTTTGGGAGTCTCCTATTGAAGAATATTATTGACCATCTCCACCTTTTTTTCTATTGCATTTGAGGAGCTAACAAAGGAAACCTTCCTCTCAATATTCCCCCTAATTTGAGTATCTAGACACAAATGAGAAAGAAAGAAACCAAGCTTGGGGAGTCTCCCATTGAAGAGCACCATTGACCATCTCCACCATTTTTTCTCTTGCATTTGAGGATCATCAAAGAAAATATTTCATTGGTCATTGTGGTGGAGTATATAGACACTTGATTGTTCAAGAAAGAAACCAAGCTTGGGTAATATCCCATTGAGGAGCACCATATATCATTGATCATTGTGGTGATGGGAAACTCACATAATCAAGCAAGAAAATCAGAAAGGAAGATGATACCCAATGAAATCCTTGAAAAAAGTAGAGAAAATAAAAGAAATGACATGACCAATCAAAGACGGTCTATTGGAAACTCAACCAGTTCCGGTTGTAGAGGATTTCACAGTTCTTCCTAGAAATCCACAACAAGAAAGACAAAAGAATTCACTCGAGGTGCCTTCGGTCTCCATAGAAGTTGAAGAACGAGCTTTGCATGGCACTGATCAAGGAGTAAAACATAGGTGCACATCAAGGCCACCTCAAACCTTTGCATATTTAATTGGATGTGGGTATACAAGTGAAAACGTTAGAGAGATGTTGAATTTCGACCATATGCTCAAAGAAGACAATATTGTTCATACCACCTAGGATGATTTCCAATTGCCACCGTTCGACCGACAACAAGAGACGAAAATACATGAAGCTCATGTTCAAATGCTAGATCGACCGAGTGATATGGTATAGGGTGCAGTTCCAACCTCCCTACCTCCATTAGAAACATCACGATGAATAAATATAAAATGAATACATATCGATGAAAGTATCATTGGTTTGCTTGAAGGTATGCTGTCTAAACACGGTATTGCAAATCAATCTCAACAAATACTTGTCAACTATTTTGATTCTAAATGTGATGGAGATAAATGTAGATTATTTATATCATTATTAAAATCTAGGTCTATGACTTTGTTAGGAGAAACTTAAGGATACAGATGATAAACAATTGTGAACCAAGTTCTCATGTTCTCAGAAGTTTAGTAGATGCATTTAGTACTATTGGAAATAAATCTCATTCAAAGGATCATAATGCAGCTCATCGTGTGTTGTCATAATCAATTGTGAACAAAAGAACCAGGTCCCTTCGACTTCTTAAGCCTACATCCAAACTTGTAGGCTTGGATATTGAAACAATTTGTAGGTATTGTTCTAGAAGATAACAACTTGACTCTGGTCAAACAGATGTCTGGGTCTTCATTGGCAGGTTGCCATGCTCCAATATGAATCTCATTGATGTGGTAAAGGGATTGGTGTAGGATTTTTGGCGTGACAATAGTAAACCTTCATCCAACCAAAAAGATGTACTAAAATTGAGAAGGGGTTTAAGGGATCGTGAGTCCCACATTAAACATTTTCTTGACATGACATACACAAAATTATATGAGATATTTAGGCATGAACATAATTAACTTAACTTGGGCCAAATATCCTTCGAGAAACACAAACCATGGTATGTTAAAATAAACAAAACTCGTATAACACGTTGTTTTTGATATCACATTGAGTACAGTTATTATTATGACACATATATACATATATTGCATGTATTGGATAACACTCTTGTGCAGGAATGCTCAACTACATTGCCACCGACAACATATAGAGACTTTATTCATAGAATTTTGTGTGGAAGGATAGAAGGTTGCACATTTTATCAAAGGCCTTGCGTAGATGGGACATGCCCAAGGTGTGGTGGAATGGAATTTTTGGACAAATGCATACATGTGACCGATGAGAATGAACTTGGGAGACATGAAGTGAACTTGTAGTCATTCAAATATGTCACGTATGATATCAGTGGAGGGAATGAAAGGAAACAAATACAATTGGTCACCTCTCAAGTTAGTAACGAGTTCTTGAATAGTATTTTTTTCTTCGTGTATTGCTACTTCATATATGTAACAACCTAATGATATGTACATCTTTATTGTTGATCTACCAGGTACTGGTTTGAAACTTCATGGAGCAATTCTTTGAAAACATACAAAAATATGTAAAGAATGTACATGTGGCTCATTGACAAGATGAGTAGTTTAGACTGTGCAAGTAGAAATTTCCTATTGGAACTATATTATTAGTGTTCGATTTTGAGGAAAACTACACTCATCAACCACACAATGAGATTTAGAGTCAATATTATCACTCAGACTAGGTCTGCATAATGGTCCATATCACCTATAGACATGGGGTAGATAGTACTAAAGAGAAAAGGGTTATATTGAAGGAGTATAACTTTTACATAAGTGATGACAGGTGTCATGACTTGGATTTTGGACAACACAACTTTCAATTGTTCTACAGTCACCTGAAGCATAACAATATACAGATGGAACACCATTGGATTTGGTCTAATGGTTGTGCGGGGTAATTAAAAAATGCCCGTGTCTTCTAATGGTTGTGTATTCTCCACAAGAGGCACAAGGTGCCACATATTTCAAACTATTTTGAGACTGGAAATAGAAAAGGGGAACATGATGGAATAGGTGCATGCATCAAGAATGCATTACGTAGGCAAGAGATGAAATTCACAACTAGTTTGCTCATTTGAGATGCAAAGACCATTGTTGCATGGTGTTCTTCAATGATGGGCAGGTATCTAGAAGGCAAGAAGACCAATCATCTCCAAAAGCACATGTACATAGATATTTTTGGGTGGTGGTCGATGTAGATCGATCAAACCTATATGAGTGCAAGACTGTACAAGGAACTCATGCATTCCATTTAGTTAGAGCGTTATACAATGCTATAGTTGAAATGTGGACAAGGAAACTCTCTTGTTTTTGTTATCCATGTAATAGTGGTGAATGGGACAACTGTGAATCCATAGATTGGGTTGACAGCTGGGAACATGTATCACTCCCCATTGGTCAACAAAAAACTACAGAATTATTCCAGTTGGAGGAGGTCTAGTCGATTATTTCACATGACTATGACAACATTTCATATCTCGCACAACCAAGTTCGAAGATTATGTTGATAACTTTGAAATGTTTGACGACTAGTTGTTTTTAGTTAGCTAAATCCTAGGTCTACACTTTATTTTATACAGGGCACATATACTGGTTGGCACGTTGCTTGGATGGGAAACATATCCTCATTGTCTCATTAAGAAACTCCAAGGGAAATGATTTTCCAATTGGGTCGATGGTTATCAAAGGAGAATATTTGACATTAGTCTTGAATCTCGAAGTTGGTCCTATAAGGACATTATTCAACACCCAATGTTTTCAATGAACTTCCTAATGCAAGTGTTAAAATAAGGTATTAAAAGATTCCCTTTAATATAGACACCCCCACATTAATCTAACTCCCCCCATTAAATTCATTTGGAGCTAGTGAATTCTCCAACATATGATCTGGTGGAATATATGTTTGAAGAACCAAAACCCGTTGTGGACTCTTTCCCTCCTAAATGCAAGAGTTGGACCTCAAGGAAGAAGAAAAAAGGGGAGGGAAATCTCCTTGAATATGATAATTTGTTTCTCCACAGGAGGTAATGAACCTATCTCTGATTTCTAGGGCTTAATCAAGAGCTCGATCCATGCATAAAAGCTTTAAGAATTTTGCTTCGAGCTTAAAAGGTGCATTAAAAAGTGCATTTGCTAGCGAGCGAGCTTAGAATAATTCTCTGTTGGAAAAAAATTATAAAAACAAATCCCAATTTGTTCTGCATATAAAAAACCAATGAAAAAATTTAAAAGCAGTTTATCTACATCCCCAAAGTCCCAAGTACAAGCCGAAATGGAGCCGTGTATTTAAGGAGTGGTAATCCTATCCTAATAACCATGGCCAATCCTCGCTTACAAATGCTATAGCCAATCCTAGTAACCCTAGCTTTCACCGTAAACCATAGTTTGCACCATAAACCATAGTTTGCATTCTAAACCATAGAAACCATGGTTTGGAGCATAGAGGTAGGAATTCTATACCCTAAGTAGAGATTCAACAAGTGTCCCTGAAAACCTGTAGGAGGTGGGATTCAACATGCCATAGAATGATGGTCCTGGCTTATATCAACGAACCATCGAATCTGTTGATTTCAGGACATTGAGATAGTGGTAGGGATGGCCCTCTACTCTGGGTCCATGGAGAAAGGATCTTGTTTTAGGTCAATTTTGGAAACTAGGTTTTTTATCAGTAAGGGGATGTGAAAACTTTTCAAATAGAGGTAAACTTTGCAAATTCCTCGGTCGTGAATGTGTGGATAGCGTTCCCACATGGAACCTCCCTAAGCACACTTGCATGACCCAATAGAACCCTATTTTGATGCACAGTTTCCATTCTATGCCTTGGGTAGGGATTCAATATATGTCCCTGAAACCTTGTAGGATATCAGATTCAACATGCCATAGAATTATTACCGTGGCTCAGATCGATGAATTGTCAAATCTGTTGGATTTAGGTCATCATAATAGTGCTAGGGGTGGCCCTATACTCCGTGTCGCCCATGGACAAGGGATCCTGTTTTAGGTCAATTTTGGAAACTAGGGTTTTTCTTTGTAAGGGAATGTGAAATGTTTGCACATAGGGGTCAACTTTGCAAATTCCTTGACTGTGAATGTGTGGCTAGAGTTCCCACATGGAAACTCCCTAAAAATGCTTGCATGAACCACCATAACCTTGTTTTCATGCACGGTTTCCATTCTATTCCCCAGGTATGGATTCAACAGGTGTCCCTGAAATCCTATAGGAGGTGGGATTCAATGTGTCATAGAATGATGACCATGGATCAGATCGACGAACCATCGACTCCATTGGATTCAGAAAATCAGAATAATGCTAGGGGTGGCCCTCTACTTTGGGTCCATGAACAAGGGATCCTGTTTTAGGTCAATTTTGGAAACTAGGGCTTTGCTCAGTAAGGAAATGTGGAATTTTTGCACATAGGGGTCAACTTTGCAAATTACTCGACTGTGAACATGTGGCTAGTGTTCCCACCTGGAACCTACCTAAAAATGCTTATATGACCCATTGAAACCTCATTTTGGTGCACGGTTTCTGTTCTATGCCCCAAGTAGGGATTCAACATGTGTCCCTGAATGCATGTAGGAGGTGGGATTCAATGTGCCATAGAATGGTGAACGTGGCTCGAATCGACGAACCTTCAACTCTATTGGATTAGGGAGATCAGGATAGTTCTAGGGTGGCCCTCTATTGTGGGTCCATGGACAAGGGATCCTGCTTTAGGTAAATTTTTGAAACTAGAGTTTTGCTCAGTAAATGATTGTGAAATTTTTGCACATAGGGGTTCAAATTTGCAAATTCCTCGACTGTGAACATGTGGCTAGAGTTCCCACATTGAACCTCCCTAAAAATCCTTGCATGACCCACTGGAAACCAGTTTTTATGCACGGTTTCCATTCTATGACCTGGGTAGGGATTCAACAGGTGTCCCTGAAATCATGTAGGAGGTGGGCTTCAACGTGCCATATAATTATGACTGTGGCTTGGATCGACGAACCATCAAATCCATTGGATTTGGGACATCAGGTTAGTTCTAGGAGTGGCCCTCTACTATGGGTACATGGACAAGGGATCCTATTTTAGGTCAATTTTGGAAACTAAGGTTTTCCTCAGTAAGGGAATGTGAAATTTTTGCACATAGGGGTCAACTTTGCAAATTTATCGACTGTGAACATGTTCCTAGCGTTACCACATGGAAAATCCCTAAACACTCTTGCATGACCCACCAAAACCCTGTTTTGATTCACGGTTTCCATTCTATGCCCCGGGTAGGGATTCAATAGGTGTCCCTGAAAGTCTGTAGAAGGTGGGATTCAACGTGCCATATAATGATGGCAGTGGCTTGGATCGATGAACCGTTGAATCTGTTGGATTCAAGACATATGGATAGTGCTAGGGGTGGCCCTCTACTTTAGTTCCATGGACAACGGATCTTGTTTTAGGTCAATTTTGGAAACTAGGGTTTTGCTTAGTAAGGGAATGTGAAATTTTTGCACATGGAGGTCAACTTTGCAAATTTCTCAACCATGAACATGTGGCTAGTGTTCCCACATGGAACCTCCCTAAAAATTCTTGTGTGACCCACTGGAACCCTGTTTTGATGCACGATTTCCATTCTATACCCTGGGTAGGGATTCAACAGGTGTCCCTGAAATCATGTAGGAGGTGAGATTCAATGTGCCATAAAATGATGACCATGGATCAGATCGATGAACCATAAATTTTGTTGGATTCGTGACATCATAATAGTTCTAGGGGTGGCCCTCTACTCTGGGTCCATGGACAAGGGATCCTGATTTAGTTCAATTTTGTAAACTAGGGTTTTTCTCTGTAAGGGAATGTGAAATTTTTGCACATAGGGGAAAACTTTGCAAATTCCTTGACCGTGAATGTGTGGCTAGCGTTCCCACATTGAACCTCCCTATACACACTTGCATGACCCACCAGAACCCATTTTGATGCACAATTTCCATTCTATGCCCCAGGTAGGGATTCAACAGGTGTCCTTGAAAGCCTATACGAGGTGGGATTAAACATATATGATGATAGTTTGTGTTTGATCAACATCACAGAGAAGAAATTATACCCACAATAGGGTGAGACATAGAATTGGAAAGAAGTATTAATTTATATCTGTTTGAAGGTGATTGTAGATATTCCTCTCTTGAAAAAATACTTGTTGCAAACTATTATTCCATGTGTATATGTTGAGAATACTATTACCTGTTGTGAGGTGTTGAACTTGACTTATTTCCAATCATTGTCAAGAAAGAAATATTCTTTGTTTGTGTTTTCATCTAGGAGAAAGGAGTTGTCAGTCTCTGTGTGGAGGGGAATTGATCTTAGTATCTTATATCATTCATGAGACTAGAAATTCAAAAGAAGTTTATTTCCATATTAATTTAGCTTTGTCATCCAAGATATGTGAGCATTTGCACGATGAAATGAAGGAGGAAATGACTAAAGAAATGCATAACATGGAGACATGGCATAAGAAATGGGAAATTAGTTATGCACATGATTTAACTGTGGCAAGAAGGAAGTATGAGGTAAAAAAATACCATGTGAACAAACTTAATAGTAAACTCAAAATGAAACTGATAGGATAGATAAGAAAGATGATATGCTTGAAGAATATGAAATCCCCTCCAAATGGAAGTTCCTTATGGTAGTAGATACAAAACATAGGTGGCGACCTATTAAAACATCAATCCCACATTGTGATTGACAATAATCCAAATCCAAAGGGAATCCCTAAACATCACGCAATAACAACATACTTTATATAAGGCCAAGCAATAGGGGTGCAGTCTAGAGAGACATCCAAACATACTAATTAAAAGTTGGTTTTTTGAGCATTGAACATGGACCCTAAGGAAGAGAAAAATGTGTCTAACAACTCAAGTTTCACATAAACCTATCGTTTTCCACTTTAAACAAAGGAAGAGTGTCAAGTTGAAAGAATTTGTAAGCCATCTCACCATGAATATTATCCCACATTTATGGTCTGTAAAACTCAAAAAGATACAATATGTTCACATATACCTATATATTTAGCATTCTTCATATAAGAAAGTGTAGTGAAACACTCTTCCTTGGATAATTCCCTATCGAAACTCTCCCTATCACCATAATAAACCTATTAGGAGACAATTCCATTATGTCATTAAACAAATAATGGAACATGTTTATGTTTAGAAACAAGTGGCCAACCTATTACGCCATTATTACAAAATATATATCTTCACAGTACGAATGTTTTGAATATTATGCCATAAACATAAATTTATAAAACAAGATTCAGAATAGTACTTCTCCAATCAATTTAAACTGTAATAAAGTCACACATAATTTTCATCTCTTCCAAAGTTGTTCCTCGAGGTGATTCGTCAAATTCCATGTACATTAACAAAATGATAAAATAATGTGGAGGATATACATAATGTGCATGATATAATCATAACCATTATTTTTAATCAACCTTATACTCGGATACTTTTAGGGTTGATATGCATCCCATATATTCGTTAGATGAAAGACATCATGTGAAACACCAATTTCATTTATGTAGACCACATAGGTGCATCAATTAGGTGTGTCAACTTCGTGCATCCTTTAAAAGTTTGTTAGGTTGTTATGTGGGTAAGGTGCTTTTGTATTCCACTTAGTTGGATCTGTTGCTTAGCTATGTTGGGAGCTTATATGTGTTAGGCATGTTCCATCATTGTGAATACAATTTAACATTGTATATGCAATTGGATCGTGGCAAAAAACAATTTAAATGTACATTTTTTTCATTATGTAATATTGTAATTGTGCATTGTTCTCAAATTTATAACTGATATATCCATGCAATCGTAAAATCCATAAAAAATTGGGAACATTATACATAGAAATATTCTTGGCCACATGTGTATAATCATACTTAAAATACTGAACCATGAAGATCTCAAGATCCTTGATATGAAATATTTTTTATATAATGAAAGTTATAATACAAAAATAGAAGGCCCTTATATGGCATGTTAATGTGCATGTATAAAAAACATCATTGATGTACATGCAAACAAAAGTACATCTGTCCTAGACCACGCCCCTATATTGTACATAAAAATACATATTTTTCCTGAACTAACACATCAAAACTCTAATTTTCTCTTGTTTTTTCCCAACCTTGATGTTGTTTCCTCTGTCCACGACTACTGTGCATCTCTGAGGACTGCAAATCAATGACAATATTTCTTGATCAGGTAACTGAACTAGTACTTTCCAATAATAACAAAGTTTAAAAATTTAAAATATGACTCAATTGTACATAAAACAACACTCAATGCATCCATATGGGGTATAGATGCCTTTGGTGTCCTCCTCCTTGTAGAGAGTCTCTTTGCAATGCTTCTCTGCGAATTAAAAAAACTATGTCAATTATCTCAACAATTATCAACACATACATGAATGAGAAAGTACTAATCAATTATGTAAATAATGAACATCTCACCAAAAAAATTTGTTCCTTGGAATGAGACTGGGTTTCTGTAGTAGAAAGAGGAGACGTAGGTTGAAAATCAACCTCGTTCACATGCACTAATGGACCAGGGTGTGGCTACAATCACCAAATGATAAAATAGTTAGACATTGTGCATGTCCATAGACAATACAAATGAACTATACAATTACAAATATTCAAGTAGATGTACCTCTGTGTAATTTATCCCTATTGTAGATGCAACAATGACTGTAGCATCAACAACCCCACTAAGGTTTGGAACAAATGTCTCTACTTCCTGATGCTGTAAACATGTGAAAATAACATTAAGAAAAACTAGTTGTGACATGAATTCAAAGCTAACCAACAACTGCCATTGGAAGTGTGTACATTACCATGGAATGAGTAGGTTGATCATCATGGACACCCACTCTTTTTAAGGAAGAGGGTCATCTGGTGTAGACAACACACTTATCTACGTTTGGACTATGGGGAGATCCAAACCAAATAGGTGGTGCAGGGATTTGCGATGATGTTTGCAGTCATAAAGTGTTCCCATAGTTAGACATGGACTTGAACAGATGGAATAATATGTACTTAAAAAATAACATGTTGTAATATAATTACCCTTTCCTGGGACATATCTCCCCCATGGGAGGGACCGCTGCCATCAATTTCTTGCCCCTCTACAGATCTAGATAACATATGCAAGTTTAAAAAATAAAAATATTAGCAATATATAAAGGAGTGTATAGTAATAATTTTAAATAATGTGAACAATATTCAGTCATTAACCATGTACTTACATTCCCGAGGTAATCATAAAATCCACCTGGGGGTAATTCGCTGATATTAATGTCTCCGACATCCGGTTCAAAATGGGGTTCTTGTAACTTCAAAAATTGTAAATATTAGACCATTTAAAAAATTAATCAAGACTAACACACGTATTAACAAAATGGCACATGTTGAAATATTACCTTGGTGTTGGTTGTTTGGGCCTCTGATACAACCACACTAGGTGCAATACCAACCCCTTTAGAGGCATCAATCTCCCGCAAGAGTTAAAATTTCATATATTACAAATATTTTAATATGTGTACAATATGGAAAAATTAAAAATTGAACAAAAATAGAGTTTTAACAATGTCTTTACTTGACCACCAGTCATCGTAGAGGTACCATGTGTTGGTTCAGGACCATAACAGGATTGACCACACATTATGCACACATGTGGCTTGCTCTGGGGCATGTGTGGGATGTCGGTCTATCCCCAACAATGATGGTCCTCTGCCACTGGAAGATGGTGGTTGTACCCCACTAGAGGAAGAGGGCCATGCCTAGTAAATAGTTGTGGTGTGTTGGGAAACCATCTCATCTAGAGTAAGAAATGCCTCTTGTGTCTGGGTAACCATATCATGTGCAGGAGGGATGTCTGGCCTTGGTAGCTGTGCACAGGGTGGAGGTATATGTCGATTAGCATCTCTATGCCTAGCATTGGGTTGGTTTTGGGGAATCCCTCTACCAACGCCCTGGAACCCCAACATGTCAAAATAGTTGACATGTTTTCCCATTAAAAACTCTACATATAGTTTCCGGAGGAAGTACAATGGTACTTTCTTGTTGTTGTGCGGGGGGATATCGAAAACTACCATCTGTTCATCCAATGGTCACTAATGGGTGGACAGATGCACCAATCAATCTAAATATGTGGCATGTTGCTCTTCGGAATGTCATCCGTCCCATGCACTCTAAATAATGTATATATGCTCTTTGGTTATTTTTAGCTTCTTGATATCATTATAGCTCAAACCATTGACATATTTTTGTCTTTTGGTTTCCCTGTAGGATGCGATGCCATACAAAGCATCATTCGATCTAGCGATTGTATCAACTCATGTCAGCAATGATGCTGACAAGGAGCGATGAAGCTCATCTCCAATTCTCCAGACAGAACCAATCTCTCTAAGATGACCAATAACTCTCAATATCTCCACATTATGGTCCATACTAGACACTGCAATCATAAATACAAATAAAATATCATTAGAAAAATAAACACATGGTATAATGAAATCTCTAAGCAATGAAAAGTGTAAAACTAATGTATGATATTGGCCACTTGTCCTAACTCGCATGACCTAGGATCTACGTAGCCTGTCAACCCAACAAACACCCAAGATACTAGCCTGACAGGGCAAGCCCCATCGGCAATTCCCGCAAAGCAAGCGTAGTCTCACCCAAGATATCTCTTCGATGGGTAACCACCGGAACCATGTTTCCATGATTTATCGAGGGATTATAGTTCCTTGGAGCACGGCCAAGGAGCTCGACCAAGTCGTGAGGATGGATTCATTTTTGCCGAACTGTAGCGCACGTAGCACATATACTTTATTAACTACTAATGCCACGACAAAGATTCGGCCTTAGTACTTTAAACATAACTGAATATAGAGAAATCTAGTAGAAAGGCGCAACATAACAGATGCACAACAACACTTGTGCCGTAAACATAAACTAATACTCAGAAGTAGAGCATAATACTTCTTTCCAATTCTGTGTCGCACCCTATGGCACCTTCATACTACATTTGATTGCAGATTGTCCTAGATATAGCTTTTCACTCAGACTCTCTTTTTCCCTCATGCTTTTTTTCTTATTTATCCTAACTATTGCTACCATATACTGATCCGCACACGGCCTGGATCAACTCCTCTCGCCTCTGCACCTCTTTAGCAGAGCTTCTCTTCTATGGCACTACCTGTCACTGCATCTTACAGACTTCCTACTAATATACTACTCGGCTTCCTCGCCTTCCCTCTGTTAACTCACTTAAAGCAACTAACAGTGATCGATAAGCCATCATAGAGTAAGCTAACAACAACTACCAATCTAAAAAGAAACCTTCTAACTATTGAATCTCTCCTATTTATACTATTTTACATGACCACTCAAGGTCGACTGCATACAGGAAGTCTGTTAATTGTCACCATCGGCCTCTCCTCAGGATATAGCTATGGTGATCATGACTTGACACGAGGCACTAATGACCTTAATTATAGCATGTGTTCACTCATGTGGCATTCGTCGACGTAATCCGATTTCAACACCCATGATCATCCTATCGCTTTTGGCCGTTATTATGCACTAGTGCTAGTGCTTTACCCTGCGACATCTTCCTTTTGTGCAGTTTCCCTTTACCATGCAGGTGACATATTTTGCACCTATTCCTTCTTCTGCGTAGCTTTCCTCATCTGCAGTTTCTTTTGTCTTCACAAATTTCCTTTGTCCGTGCAGATTTACTTTGTCTGCACAGATCTCCTTGCTTGTGATTGTGCTGCAGACTGATTATTGCACGTTTCTTTGTTTGCACTTATTTCCTATGCACTTTCTCTAGGAGCAATAGGCCCCCAACACTCACATGTGGCTCATCTTGAGCCACAAAGCAATGGACATGGTAGGTAGCGCAACATGCACGACATTTTTTTTTCTTCGTGCACCTTTCTCCTGCTTCCTTTCTTGCACATTTTGTCACTTGTGATTTTTTTTTTGCGGTGTTTCTTGCACCGTGGGTTCATCCCATACTTAGAAAAAATGAAGTTACACAACTTATTCCTCGGCGTCATCTGAACAGTGTACTTCTAGATGGTTTTCTTCTACTTGTTGCAACTCGTCTTTCTGTTATTCTTCTTGGTCCTCTTCATCTTGTTTTTCTAGTTCTTGTCACAGTCTTGTGGCTCGTTCTCAAGCCATTTCAAGTAGATAGGGAGTCTGTAGCATGGGAGTTGCACTACCATCTTTCTCCATTTTTGCTAGAAGTACCCAATTGGTGATTGCATGTGTGTAGTTGTTTTTCACCACTGTCTTTGCCATAGATATGAACTTTGAATAATGAAGCATTGTCCATATTGAAAACCATAAAATCCCTGAATTGAAGGGGGTGATCAGGGACGAATGATTCCCAAACTTTGACCAAATTCATCTCAGCATCACGGTCTACAAGCCATATCTGGTCACGTGGCCCTTCCTAGAATTTGACATCTGCCGACTTGGTCCTTCCTGGAAGTTGGAATCTGCCCATTTGGTTCTTCCACCCATTTAGGCCTCGCTTGGACTACCTGAAGTTGGGCATGTTCGCCATCCTTGTAGAATTAGTCAAGTGGGGCAAGAACTCGGATCCCCACCAGATTCCTTTCAGGTGTTGTAGCCAGAGTTGCTATCCAACTGAAAAATAAATAGCCAAGGATGACTTTTCCAGAGACTTCTAGCTTGGGCAAAATAACTTGTAGATTGATAACCTCCTCATTATTCCCATCTTCGGAGATGACCCACACACTAAAAATCACAGCAACTTCTTTATCTGGTAGAGCTGTTTGCCATGGCACATCCAACCCATCTGTAATTGGTGCTCAAGCAACACGACCAAGTGATGTTGGCTCTAGAGGTGCCATTATTTTATAAGAGGAGCATTGGTTTACATTCCATCCTAACTTATCTAGGTGCATCATTAGGACAAGACCCTCCTCTGGTGCACCAAAATTTCCTCTCAAATTTGCTATGATTAACCCTGCTGTCTTTTTCCCATACTAACAGCCATGATTGAGTATTGATGTGACAGTCGGTCATTGTTACAGAGTTGTTCGTACATGATGAGCTAGTCATTCCATTTAGGGTGATGTCCTGTTGCGAGTGCCAAATTTTTTTTTTTTAATCCTCATGCATTTAACGATCCGTCAATTCCTGCCAGCTATCTTCCACTAACTGCTAGTTGTCTCGTAGCTGGTTTGTTGGAGGGTTTACAGCGTGCCATTCCTTAGCACAACTTTATTTTTCCGTGCCCGTGCCATTCCTCAGTGCAACTTTTCTTTTTCCGTGCCAGGTTGCACTGGAGATGCTGCTTTCATTGCCTTCCTCCCTTTAGATCTTTTTTTTGGCTATGTGCCTCGACTTTATGGGGCCACGCCATAGTCATCATGGTATGTTAAATTTATTGATGTTTAGTGGTTTGATGAACTGCCCACTAGAAATGTCGCTTCCTTCTACCGAGAACGATCCTTCCGACTCTGGAATATTGATGTTAGTCGAATCATCCTCTAGGTATATGGAGAGGTTATGCGCAGTGCAAGGTTGAGAATATGCAACCTCCAGTGGGATCTTAGCGAATATCTTCTCCTTAATAGTATCCAGCACGATATCAACTGTTGGTTGCTCATTTGCGAACTGGAACGTGCAAGTGAAATTTTGTGCAACCTTTTCCCATTCCCTTGTTTCTTGGCGCAGATCCATAGATGCGTATCAACCTCTGGGTGCCATTTCGAGAGTATTGATGAAGTGGTGAACCCACTCCTGGCGCGAGTAGTTCGAGAATACTGTGGAACACTGCTCTAAGTGTTCAACAGGGTCTAATAACCCTGTATACTTTTGTGTCACTGTTGTGACCTCTTCTTTGAACCTTACTTCCTGTAGCCATTTGCACTGTGGCCATTCAGTTATAAAGATTTTGTGTGTACCCCACCATCGCGCGGGTGTATATTTTAGTGCAAATTCCATCGTAGATAGTCACTGTGGCTCTGTTACTAATTCTTCAAACTCAGTCAAGAATGTTACTAGGTTGGGTAGTCCTTCATATGTAGGCAGCGGTTGCGACTGAGTTCCTACTCATCAGACAAACTTAGTTATCCTAGCACATCTCCTCATAGAGACTTCCTGTAATCGGTTCTACCAGTTCTCAAGTGCCTCTCCTGAGTCTGATGTACATGAAATCATGCATCTCCAGCTTAGCCTTTACCATCCATAGTAGGATAAATGTAATCCTCTTTAAGGGAAGTGACATTATAGATATTATTAAGGTGATCAGCTTTCCCTTCGTTGAACACAGGCTCAACGTATCTCTGTCCTTCCAATGGGTCAAGGGGCACAACTACCCTCATCTCATCATCTTCAAACGATAGGATCCTTCTTTTGAAGTTTGTAATGGTTTGATTTTCCATCGCCCAATCGATCCCTAGTAGTGCGGGATATGGGTTAATATCATCTACTATATTGATGACCTCGAAGTCCACAAAAGTGCGTAATCCTTCAATATCCACTTGGACCTGACTCAATCTACCAATGGGCAGGACCTTTGGCTAATTAGCAAGCCTTAATTGAATTGGGGACCATTCTAAGATGTTAACATCAGATCCCAGGTGAAGGATGATATAGTCCATGTCATAATCACCAATTTGCACAGAAATCTTGAGTTCACATCCCATTTTGAACTTTGTCTTGACACTGTTAACCTTCTTTGCTAGTTGGTCTTCCTCCGAAAGTGTTTCTATCAGTGCTTCCAATTCTGCAAGTGCATCCTTATCCTAGATTACCACCAATCAACTTGATAGGAATGGTTTGAGCTTACTCACCTTATCTGCACTCTTTCTTGCACTCTATTCTTCAAATATCTTATGGAATCTCTTAGGCATATCTTTCACTTCGCCTGAGGTGGACATTTGTTCTGTTCCGACGAACTCTGGGCATACATCCATGAATATGTGCTTCTTCTTTTGAACATCCAACGGTGCTTTCTTTTGCACGGCAGGACACAAGATCTATTTGCATAGCTTGATCTGCACCCATCGTGAAACCTCCCCTTGTTATCACAACTACACTTGTTTTCCATGGTTCTGCGACTATCATCTGTATGTTGGCATTAGCATTCGGGTTGGGAGAATTTGGCGCAGGATTTGGTGTTGAGTTAGTTGTTCCAACCATTTGGGCTTGCCATATAGCAATAAGTTGCGGACATTGCTCCATATTGTGCTCTTATTTACAATATGAGCAAGTCTTCGCAGGTTCAGGGAAGTCTCTAGCATAGTGTCCCTGCGCTCAACAATTGTAACATACCACTGGCCCTCTTTCTCAGCCAAATCCTCCTCCCCTATAATTTCCACCCACCCTCAACTGAGGTTGTGGTGGTTGGGGTAGGTATTTTGGTTGCTGATATTTCTGTTGATATGGGTTACACAGGGCCTCATTTTGAAACTGCGATGCCATCTGAAACTGTTGCGCAGGCTGAAACTGAGGCCCAACCTAAAACTGCTGTGCAGGCTGGAACTGAGGTGCAGCCTGAAACTGAGGCGCAACCTGAAACTGCGCTTGTGCCTGTTCAATCTTTATTTGCTCCTCGGTCTTCATTAGATATGCATCTACCATTTTCTCTCTCATAATTTGGTAGGCCCTACAATGTTTTTCATCATGGCCTATAGATTTACAAAATTTACAGTACAAACTAGCTAGGGTACATACCGTCTTGTGCAAGAACATGTAATCTATGTTGCGGTGTCCCCTTTTCTGGATGATGTTGCACCAGGGCAGCCCATAGGTACTCAATGGGTTTGGTGCACCGAACGAGATGCAGTTCATGTAAGCCGAACAATCATCCTTGGTATGTCCATTGGTCCAACATCGCGTACACCAGAGATCTTCCTGCATCTCTTTTCCTCTTTTTATGTCCTGGAGTTGAATAGTCAGATTAGCCAATTGTGATTGAATCTGTATCATTCTTGCAGCGCCATCTCCAATAGGTAAAGCCTCTAGATTCATTGCCAATTCCAGTGCCTCTGTCTACATCACAATATTTTGTTGCATAAATGGTCCCCTAATGTGCGGCAGCAACGCAATAATAAACCACTCTTTATGTTGCATGTTTGACATCTGTAATCTTACTTTGGCCATCAGCATCTTGAACCGCTGATCAAAGTCCCATATTGTTTCTGTTGGAACCTTCTTAATCTCCTTGATCTCAGTTACACATTGGGACTCAGATTGTGGCTTTCTGAATTCCTAGATCATTGTGTGTTGAATCTCCTAAAGATTCCTCTGTGGCTGCCCCAATGGTACTACACAATACTTCATGTACCAATCCAGCACACAACCCCATAGAGTCGTAATCATTTGCGCTTTTTGGATGTCATCATTGTTAACAAGGTGGACTGTCCACACCACCTCACAGAGGAACTAGTGCTTTTCTAGATCCTTTGTTCCATTCCCATTGAATGTGGGTAGTCTAACGTCTGTGCCCACCATTAGGGTGGTGCTAGGGTTGTTCACTAAGTTCCCAAGATTTGCTTGATTTATTGGGGTCACTAATGGGATTCCTTGCGCACCAGTCCTGAGACTAGGACTACTAGTGTTCTCAAGCGGTTCAGGTGAGGAAATTCTAGGTCTCACTTCATGGGATATCCTTGGAATGTCGTATTCACGTCCTATCCTTGGTGCCTCTGTAGACTCTTTCGATTCTACTCTCTTAGAAATCAGACTATACTCCTCCTCTTTGTTACAGGACCTATAGTAGGGATTTCTCCTTTACTACAGGGCAGGAATGGCTACCTTCCGTCTATAGGACGAAAGGATAGGGTTCCTGGTGGTTGTGCAAGAAAAACAAAACAAAAATGAAATAGAACAGAAATACAAAGAAAACCCCTCTACATAGAAGGTTATGGGTTGAGCTCCAAGACCCTGCATACAACAATGGAGACCTACAAGAACATGTTAGGCCATACAATTGGAAGCAAAGATATGTTAGAAAAACTAAAATAAACAACATAAAACAAAAATTATACCTTTTATGGGTGGAAATGGGCCACCATGCCCTAGCTTGGAGAAGCACCTCTCTTGAGAATGGGGGAGCTATAGCTCAATGGGAGGGTGAGTGTCTTGAGAGACAAATGGTCTCAAGGCACTCACTCGGATAGCATAATAGTATGCAAGGAAGGAATGACTTGAGAGTGACCCTCACCCCTCTATTTATAGCCTTTTTAGGGTTCTAAGCCCTTGGTAAGGGCTTTAGCCCCTTTTTGGGATTTTAGCCCCTTTCGCTCAATCTTTAGCTCTTTTGGGGGTTTTAGGCTCCTTTGAGGGGTTTTAGCCTCTTTTTGGAGGCTTTAGCCCCTATGAGAGCTATTTTGGCTCTTTTTAGAGGATTTTAAGCCCTTTTGCATATTTTTGAGTGTTTTTTAGGGTGTGGGGGTCAAATGGGGTCAAATGAGGGTTGTGTATGGGTGTCCTTCGGAAGTGTAGGCCATGTAGAGCTGAGTGAAGGATTTTTTGGGTTAACATATTGCCCCCTAATGTGTGAGGGAAGCAACTCATCGTATGGCCGACGAACATCATAGGATTTTCTGGGGAGAGGTGGTGCTTCCTGGGCTGGGGCATGGTGGATTTTGGTTTTTGTATTAATATGGTTCCCATCAATGGGTGAGATACAAATAATGTGTGACATGTATATGGATGAGGTAGGCATCCCCATGCTCATAACAATGTCCAAAGAATAATGTGATCTATGCTCTATAATACAAGAGTCGATCATGTACAACTGATGATACATAGTGGTTGCCTCAATGAGAGGCTAAATACAATACTGATCTGAAGTACTGCTACATTGGACCCATGGAATTCTCATGGAATGATATATCTTCATGAATGATAGCCTGCTAGATCTGGAATGGTACATCACTATATGGACTCATTGATGGAAAGTCAGATTCTCTATGGTACAAATATGCTGCATCAATCATAAATCTATATAGAAGCACTGCTGGGGCTTCTGAAAACTGTCTCCAACGCAACTCAGAAATCATAAGGGACATAAACTTGTTTAGGTCCCTCGAATAGACTCATCAAAGTGCTAGAGTCAGGTGACATCCGGGGACTTTGACCAAATACTGCATGGACCAATACCCTGTACGAATCTCAACGGTGCGATGATGTAGTTGGAGTCGAGCACGTGAGAAACAACCATCCCGAGAGGCACTGAGGACTCCTTTCAAGTGGTCCAAGGAACTCATCAGTGAGGTTAATGAAACTAAGATACAGGGACCTCTAGGTCTATCCTCTAGAATACATGTGTTGTCATCGACAGAGGGAGACCTACCCCTGGTCAAGGCAATGGTGTTTCCTTGACGAGAAGCGCGAGGGAGATAACCGAAAGATGTGAGACATTCTGAGGACTAACCCACTGAATGGTGGGGGGGGGGGAGGGGAGGAGTTGAACAGGGGAAGAGGGAGTGTAGTAGAATCAAACTTCCTTTGTTCAAAGTATGACAGTAGGGTGGACCAGGAAGCAAATGAAACTGACTCATGGGAAAGGGATCATATCTTTAATACCGAGAATGTGAATGCAGATGGGAAATACTTGGGGGAGGTAGATACTTTTGGTATTGATGGGATCCAAGGAAGACACATTGCAGAGTACTCTGAACAAAGGTGACCCAAAGTGGGAATGCTACCAAACTGTTATCTGTGGGGTGGTGTCTACAGACACTGTTGTGGAATGATCTCGTGGATTTTTGGCGAGCCCAAGAAAGTAAATGCTTGATGGTGATTTCAATTTTAGAGAGTCTGAAAGCATGAAGAAGACTCCATTGGGGGATCTTTTTCATTGGTAGTCTCCTGTGCCCGAAAAAGGATAAAAGTATACACAGAAGAGCTCGCCCATCCTTTAGGGGATGAGAGACTTATTTACCATTGGTAGTCCAGTCAAGCCAGGAAAGGTTAAACCTATATTGACTGGACAGTCATTCAGATTCTTTTACGAGCATGAATGAAACCAAGTTTGGTTGACAATATTTTATTGATGAGAAGGATGGAAAAGAGCTTAACGACAACCCATGGTGAGCTTTTTCGTAAAGTTCAGCCCCTTTTCCCGAGAAAGCATAAAAGTATGCAGAGGGGAACATTCTTGGCTTGAATGTGCCAAGGTGGTCCTTTTCATTTGATGGTCTACATAGTCCAAAAAAGGAGATAAACGAGATGATGTAGATGCCCTTTCCTATACTTTAATGAGCGGGAAAGGAAGTAGCTAGGCTCAGCCATCTTTTCATTCTTTCAGGAGTCAGAAAAGAGCTTAAAAGAAACTCTAGTATGGTCAACCGATTGCGGTGCCACAGGCGGTGCCCCATGTCAGGACAGTAGACAGTGGTCCAAAGGTCAACCATGCAGTATGGATGGAGCAGGTGGCTCTTAGACATACCAATACATGCATGGGATAGATCACGACAGAGGCACATGATTCGGTGCGGCAGAGGCATGCAAATTGAAGTGGCTATCGGACAGAGGTCAGGAGAGTTGTGTGTGAGTTATGATGGACAGACTTGACTACATGTGATGTGAGTACAAGTCCACAGGCAGTTATATGCCAAATGCATGCAAAGGAAATGATCTGTTCTCTGGATGATGGTCTGAAGATACGCATAAGGTGCGGTGGACGGAGTAGACAGCTATATGCTATAAATCAAAATGATGTGCCTTACGGGTGGTGACCCGAGAACCCGCATGAGTGGTGGTAGGCAAGTGTGATGGAAGTACAGGTCCGAAGACACTTATATCACCATGATGTGGCTTGTAAATTGAGGTAAATTCTGGGAAGTGGTCATGAAAATTACTTATTAAACATGAGACGATGGTCTCATTAGAAGATAGAGGACAAAATTTGAGCCCAGAGGTGTGAGAGGTGTCTCGAACAGGATCTGGGTGACTCTAATTTAGCAGCTGATGGTGCTGCCTCCGAATGGGGGTATTTGATTTGTGGTAAAAACATTGCAAAACAAAAAAGGGAAAAAACTATGCTATAAGGGACTCATAGTGGTTATATCAAGCATAGACTCTCTTGAGGTGGAGCCCGTTGCGTGACTTCTTCAATAGTCAACCGTCTAAGTCAGCGAAGAGGTATGCCCCCTTACTGAGACGAAGGTCATTGGCAAGGCGGGATGATGGAATTTGGTCTTTTATAGGAAGAATTGATTCCACACTATGGTTTAAAGGGAATGGGTTAAAACCGAAGGCGGTCTTACATATATATCCATCATCGTGTAGGTGGTGCCAGGATAGATCAGGTGGATCTTCCACAGCTGATGAGACGGAAGGGAAACTGGTTCTAGAGATCATGTAAATGGTATTGGTTGTGGTTTTTGTGGCCTTGCCTCCAGTCTCTGTTGGAGGAAGAGGGGCAGGCCTGGAGACAGGAGGAGTCTTTGATGGACCTGGAGGTAGGTGCAACATCATCTCAATTGGATGGACATGTGTCAACACATCCTGGGGACTTAGAGGTAGGGTAGGTGGTTCAAGGTACCACATAGGATCTCCCAGTGTGAAATCTTGTAGATTGCGGGTTGCCAAGGCAGACTTACTCATGATCCCAGATGGTAGGAAAAGGAAAAGGAAAATAAAAAGGAAAAGGATCATGTTGATCGAGAATGAACCCCATTGTTTCCCTAGTAACTGAGGTTGAGGTTGCGACTAAGGTTGTGGCTGTAAATGGAGCTGTGGTTGCGGAAACAACAAAAGAGACAGGTCTGATGGACCATTGGTGGTGGTGGAGACAAGAGGGTCGGTAGAACTAGACATCATGTAAATGGACATGGTGCCTAAAGAACGAGGTGGTGTTAGGATATTTAGACACTTAGGAGTTAGTTAAGATCAACTTGTGTAATATATCCATTAGGTAAAAGTGTGTTTCTTTAGTATGCATTAGTATGCATTTGTAAATATTCTAATCCGACGGTCACGATATGTTCTAGACATAGAGTGATCTGACGGTTCAACTTCTCTTAGATCATACCTACCATTGATCTGTGGCTTAACACTCAATTGATCTATGATCTCTATTTAAAGAGCATAGAGGGTCCTTGGCTAGTTGATCGATTATGAGAAGCTCATGTAACTTTCTTTCTTTTGCATATTAAATTGCTCCAAGTAGCTATTTGGCTGGGGCCATGGACTGTTTCCCTCTCGAGCATTTTAACCACGTGACAAACATCGATGTCATGTTGATCTGTGATCTGTTTGTGTGAATCGGTTGCTCAAGGCGTTCGGTCTTTTGGGAGTACCCTGTGTACCCAAACAGGTGGGGGGTGAATTTATTCAATCAAGGTGATCTCAAATTCAAGGGAATGTTGTCTAAGGTTGGCTAGAGCCATTCGAAATGCGAGCAAGTCTTGGAAGTGGTGAGAATAGTGTCCATACAAACCGCAAAGGGTGCAAGAATGGTTTGTTCTCAATGACGTGTTTCTCACTATTGGCCTGCTTGGGAGTTCAACCACAGGGAGGTTTTCCATTGTATCCATGGCATCCAAATGCACGCGGATTATGGGAATCTGAGGGCAGTTTTGAGTTGGATGGCCCTGTTCTTCGTAGACAACGCAAGGTAGAATCTGTTGAGGTTCAGTGGTAGCTTTTGCATTTTTTCCCCTGCCCTTTTTTGGGTGGGGTGGTGCGGGTGTGGTGGTTGGTTTTTGCGGGCTAGGTGGAGGATGGGATTCAACCACAATGGGTTGCATGGGGGTTAATACTACCTAGGGAATTGGTGGTTGAGCCAGTGGATCCAGGTACCACACAAGAATTCCCAATGTAAAATTGGGTAAATTTAAGGTAGCCATTACTGGCTTGCTCATGACACCAAGCAGGGGAAAGAGGAAGGAAATTGTGTGGACTGGGGAGGAGCCCAGATAACTCCCTGATGGTTGTATGTGGGGATGAGGTTGTGGTTGTGACTGCGCATAATGATGCGGCTATGGATGATGTTGAATTTGTTGTTGATGTTGTGGCTGCTGATGGTGTTGCGTTTGCGGTTGGGGCTACGACTGCGGTTTTTGTTTGGGTGTAGTAGTGCTAGATGAGAGCATGCACAAATCCGCAATCTCATTTGGTGTCGACGGTTGTGACACTAAGGGGAAAGAAGTCATCATGGTGGTATCGGCAAACAACCCAGGGCCTACATTCAACAATGGGGAGGCTGGTATGTTTTCAATCATGGTGTTGATCGCAGGGATAACATTACCGGGTGTGGTCAGCCCTTGCGGATCAATGGTGTTGATCATAGGGATAACGTTGGAAAGTGTTGTTAGCCCTTGTGGATTGTGATAAGTCATTTGGTCAGCCCTCGTGATTTTTCCTTCATGGGGGAACATCATGAGATGAAAAATAGTTGATGCTATGGCTCTCATGGCATACATATAACTTCTTCCGAGGAGAAGGTTATAGTCCAATTGAGCATTGACAACCTCTATGTCAATCAATACTATTTTCCTAGCTAATGTGATGGGGACGTGGGGGAGGATTCCTCAGGATTTAGTGGGATGGCCATCATAAGCCCGTAGAGTAATAGATGATGGTTGCAGAATTGGGGATCCAAGATTTTTCCAGACTAGGGTAGACATAACGCACATGGATGCCCCCTCATACACTATGCACCAGTGCATGACCAAATTCCAGATAGACACTAGGATTTGGAAGGCAATGGTTGATGGCATCCACTGTTCTCCATTCTCTGTGTCGAATGTGATCAACTTGGAGTCAGAGGCGTCCATGGCACCAAGGGTGGCTAGTAAGGCTTTTCCCTGCGTTGGGGAAGTTTTGAGTACCTCAAGAGCAGACATGGTGGTAGGTGTTTGGGCCAAATCATCGACGATGCTTTAGCTGACAGCATCTCTAGCCGTGGCGTTGTTGGCAACCTGACGTATGGGGGGGAACGGGAAAGGGGGTAACTAAAGAGGTGTATTGGTTTTTTTAGACGTAGATGTTGCTGATGTGTCAGCAAGTTCGGTGTTGGTTCTATACTAATTTTGTCTGGTTTGTAAATTGACCTCTTCAGTTGGCATAGCTAGCAGGTGGTGGACACCTCTTTCTGCCATCGGAGGTGCCCCCAGGGCATTGGGATTGGGTTGAAGAGGAGGTGCAGTTGCCACCAGTCCTTGGACTGGTAATGGGTTTTGGAGCACCATAGGAGGAAGTCTTGGTGGTGCTAGGTTGGGTTGGGCTTGGTCTGTTGTATTGGTGGCATGTTGAACCTCATTTCTAATTGCCTATTTAGCGTGACCCATGAAGGGACACTCGTATGTGTAGTGCCCGTAGACCTCGCATAGTGTGCATGGTTGGTTTGTATGCAACGGAGCATTGTGTCTTGGTGCATTTGGTCGTTAAGGATTTTAGGTTGGCCAGTTCACCGCGACATTGTTGGGAGGATTTGGTTGTTGACCGCCTCCTTGTGGTTGATTGTTGCCTTGGTTTCAGGGTCAGTTATTCCTGGCTTTCCCTTGTTGGTTATTGGGGGCTGGTTGGTTCGTATAGTTTTGTTGTACAAACACCTGTCCCAATGGATCAGGTGGAGCAAGGGTGGGGGCTTGAACAACTTGTACCGGTGGTGCATGGTAGACTTTGGTGGGTGCCGGTGCCACAAATGTGGGCATTTGTCCTACGTATTGTTGTGTCCGCTAAGCTAATGCCTGAGCCTGCTACGGTGGCGCTGGTTGTGCATAAGAAGTTGTGGCTCTCAACTAGGACATCATTCTTACATAGTCTGGAGTTTGGTTTTGGTAGGAAACACTAGGGGTGTTGCTTGGTTGTGGTGGTATTGCAGGTGGTGTCGAACGATGCTGTGGTTGGTGAGAGATAGAACCTATGATTCCATCTACGGCATGGGATGCCCTCGATGCATCCCAGTAGGAGGTGCCTGCACAAGGAGTGTCTAGAATGACAGTGTAAAGGTATCCAGACTGTGCATAGATTAGATCAAACTGCTGGGCTTTCAAGATGGCCTCCTCTTCGGATTAGGGATGTTCGCATATGACGTCCTTTGCTATAGGTGGTAGCAAGGTTTTTAGGAACCAATCCAAGAAGATCCTATCATCAAGTTGGATCTTTCACAAACTATGGCGTCACCACCACTCATGGATGTGGTTGGTTATGTGGGTTGCATTATTCTAGCGGCAAGATAACAAGATTTCCACCCCTTCGTCGTGTCTAATGGGAATTTGGAAATATTGCAAGAACATGAAATCCACGGAGTTGAAATATGGGTACTTGTCTTGTGGTAGCTCGATGCACCACTTGGTTGTAGTGCCTATGAGGGTGTGTTGGAACAGTCTGAGACTGATCAAATCATCTACAATGCTATTTGATGAGCACCATAGGTGAAACGTCATGATGTGGTTTTGGGGGCACTCCCCTTCCTTCCCTTCAAACTTGGGAATGTCTGAGGGAAGTTTGGTTGGCATGGGAGGCCAAAAAGTTTGATGGCAGATAGGGTCACTTGTTAACCAATCCAAGTCAGGCAAGTTGAGACATGCCATGAAAGGAAGGTTTGACCCAAGGCTGATGTGAGATGGGGCAGCAATGTTGGTGGGGTTTGCAGGGACATGATGCACCTGCATAACTGGGGGTACTTGTGGCACCATTGTGGATGGGCCAGTTCCCCCAAGTGTGGTAAGAGGGGAAGTGTAGGTGGAAGGGCCACTTCCCCCATGTATGATAGGAGGGGAAGTGTAGGTGGAAGGGCCACTGCCCCCATATATCCCAAGTGGGACAGTGTGGGTGGAAGGCATATTGCCCCCGTGTGTTACAGGTGGGACAACTTGACTGGTCAGTGTGGGTGGTGGTAGCTGGGTTATGATGGTTTTCATGACCGTGATGGGGCCACCAGCAGAGGTGTTGGTGGTAGTGTGGGGTGTGGACACGGGTCCATTGCCAATGACTAAGCCAGAAAATGGATCTGGATTTTCACCAGCCATGGGGCTAGATGGTGCAGTATGCAGGTCTGGCTCAGATTGGTATGATTCTAAGTCTGAATTAGAGGTTGTATGGTCTTCTGATGGTGTATAGGGTCATCAAGAATGGTCTCGACGGTGTTGGTGTAAGGACCCGAACTGTGGTGGGTCACCTCTCAGGTGTGAGGAAGAACATGGGGGATCAATCATGTCTAATTTGTATGCCAAAATGGTGGGATATGGTAATGATGTTTGGACCCTAGTTTTAATGGATTCCTATTGGCTTCAGGTGGTCACTCAACCACCAAGACTACCAGAAGACAACATTTGGCTTTTTCCTCACGGGAGGGCTAGTCAATCGGTGGGGGTCGTTGCCTATTTCGCTTGGCAATTCCTCCAAGCGGCTAGCTACTTTTGGGTTGCCATGGTACTCCTCACAATGAGTTTCTAGGATGAGCCCAAGTACTTCCCACAGTTAAGGCATTCAAGGACTTATGTCCTTAAATACTGTAGATGTTTGACTTAGTGTAAATTATAAATTTTAATGGCTCATTCAACGTCATGAACTGAGTTTGGTTGGTTTATATGGTATGGTTTGTGTGTATGTCTTTTGTCTTTCTGTTATACTTAGTGGCTGCTTAAATGGTTTATGAATATTCTGCAGAGTTCATAACATTGTTGATGAAAGTAGTAAATGATAATCAAAAATTTAAACATGTACCATTTTTGAATCTAAACTATGATAGCCTAACTAGGTAACTGCCTTGCACCTGTAATTCTCTTCAGCTAGGAAAGGGTGCTGGGATCTCAACACAATGGGACTAATCCCATCCGTAGATCCACAGGTCACCCTCTGGATGCAAGGTTGGTCAAAAGGGAGGACGTTGAGCGTCATGAGGCCCCCTGGGCCTACTACCCCCTCTACCTTCCAAGTCACCCATTTTTAGTGGTTTTGAAAAATTCCAAGTGAAGTGCCTATTACTATACGAGCTTCACCCTTCATCTTATCCTAGAATACCCTGAAGGGTGATGACTAGGTAGAGGAGGAAGGGCTAGGCAAGATGTTGATTTTAATTACAGTAATTTTTAATCAAGCTTTGATCAGATTCATTAATCCATTAACCATTTCATTTACCATTGATTTACACATGCTGTAATAAAATGAACCAATATTGAAAAGAAATAGAAAAAAATTTGATGGACAGAGGCAGCTGAGCCGCACTCATGGTCCTTAATTTTTAAAAATCAAAATCTGATAGACAGATTGCTCTTTTCGGGGCAAATGTGGTGAGGGGGTCGCCAAATTTTCCCCAAAACAGGTGAGGGGGTTGCTCAGAAACTGCATACAGAAACAAGATGGATTCTGGGATGGGGTCGCACCTTTCAAGGCAAACTGAGCGACCTGGTCGCACCTTTCGGGCCTAAATGAGCAACATGGTCGCACCTTTCAGCCCGATAAGAGCGACCTACTCCGAAAGGTGAATTTTTTTTAATCCTGAGCCAAATCTGGTCGATAGTAACCTGTACTGTGGCCAAATGGGCTCGGATTGGCCTTGAGGAGGCTCGGTAGTAACTAGAAATGCAGAAAAACAGATATCTAAGCTAGATTTGACATAAATTTAAACTAGGGAAAATGAAAATAAACTACAAAAATAAAACCCAGGGATCCTGTGGGATCAACCTGGTATGGTCGCTAGTTCTATAGCAGGGATTTTTCCCTTACTACAGGGCATAAATGGCTACCTTATGTCTATAGGACGGGAGGATAGGGTTCCTAGTGGTTGTGCAAGAAAAACGAAACATAAATGAAATAGAACACGAATACAAAGAAAACCCCTCTGCACACAAGGTTATGGGTTGAGCTCCAAGACCCTGCATACAACAATGGAGACCTGCAAGAACATGTTAGGCCATACACCTGCAAGCAAAGATATGTTAGAAAAACTAAAATAAACAACACAAAACAAAAATTATACCTTCTATGGGTGGAAATGGGCCACCATGCTCTAGCTTGGAGAAGCACCTCTCTTGAGAATGGGGGGGCTATGGCTCAATGGGAGGATGGATGAGAGGGAGGGTGAATGGATTGAGAGACAAATCATCTCAAGGCACTCACTTAGGCAGCATAATAGTATGCAAGGAAGGAATGATTTGAGAGTGACCCCCACCCCTCTATTTATAGCTTTTTTAGGGTTCTAAGCCCCTGGTTAGGGCTTTATCCCCTTTTTTGGGCTTTTAGCCCCTTTTGCTCAATATTTAGCTCTATTGGGGGTTTTAGGCTCCTTTGAGGTGTTTTAGCCCCTTTTTGGAGGCTTTAGCCCCTATGAGAGCTATTTTGGCTCTTTTTAGGGGATTTTAAGCCCTTTTGCATATTTTTGAGCCTTTTTGAGGGTGTGGGGGTCAAATGGGGTCAAATGAGGGTTGTGTATGGGTTTCCTTGGGCGGTGTAGTCCATGTAGAGCTGAGTGAGGGATTTTTTGGGTTAACAGGACCCTTCGTCTAGGTGTGACTCACATCCATATTCACCTTCCCTAGGTAGGCTATAACCCCTCCTGCCTCCTGTTACCTTCCTCCTCTTTCCTGACTGGAACCTTCTTCCACTTCTTAAGAATCTAGTGTCCAACTCGTCTTCTGAGCTCTCTAGGAACATTTCTTCTTACTACCTTCCATATTACTCCTAAATTTTACATAGCATATCCCCTTCATGGACTGCGCGACTCAATCACTGAGTTGTAAAATACCCTTTTCATAAAGGATCATTTTAATCCATAGGTTTATAGACATAAGGTACCTTCCTCAAGGTCCTTGGAAAAAATGTCTCCTTGCCTTGCTATACGAGTTTATCGCTTTAAAAATGAACTCAGTAACATATCCTTCTAATATGCTATCAATCCAAAAATCAACAGCTCTAGAAATAGAGTTACTTAGTTGTGCTAGAGTCTTGTGTCAACAGGTCGGTCTATTCAACTACTCCACTTCGCTGTAAGTTACTCTACCAGGTCGCTAACTCTGAAAACCACTCTTGCAAAAAAATGGGGAGTTTTGTGAAAAACATTTCATGGATATCCGAATATAGATATCGCTGCAACCAATTCTCAGGGCTCAACCATGAACCCTCGCTTTCCTTCTGCGCGAATATCAACGTCTTCAACTCCATCCAATCCTTGAATTCACTCTTAGTCAGGTGCCACAACATTTCCCTCGTTTTGATCAACAGGGTCCTACCAATGGAACCATTTGTTGGCCACTTGTCCTAACTCGCGCGACCCAGGTTTTGTGCAGCCCATCAACCCAACAAACACCCGATATACCGTCCTGACAGCGAAAGCCATGTTGGAAACACCTGCAAAGTAGGCACTGTCTCACCTAAGATATCTCTTTGATGGGTAACCACCAAAACCTTGTTTCTGTGATTTGTCGAGGGATTATAGTCCCTTGGCGCGCGACCAAGGATCTCGACCAAGTCGCGAGGATGGAATCATTTCCGCTGAAATGTAGCACACATAGTGCATATACTTTATTAACTAATAACAACGCAACACAATTTCGGCCTTTGTACTTTAAACATAACTGAATATAGAGCAAGTTAGCAGACATGCGCAACATAACAGATGTGCAACAATGCTTGTGCCGTAAGCATAAACTAATACTTAGAAGCATCACATAATAACCTATTCATGCATTCAGACTCTTATTGATAGTGTGGCATTCATTCAACCATAACCGGACTTGCATCATAAGCATAAACAAACATACATAGGCAATCATCAACACATAAGAGAATTCACATGGAAACCCATCCGAGAAAAACCACAAGGCGTTCTTCATCTGGCATGAGAAATACATGGTTCCTTCAGCCTGCATTTGAATGCAGAATGTCCTAGATCTAACTTTCCTCTCAAACTCTCTTTTTCTCTCATGCTCTCTATCTTATTTCTCCTAACTACTGCTACCATCTACTGATCAACACATGACCTGGATCAACTTCTCTCGCCTTTGCACCTCTCTAGTAGAGCTTCTCTTCTATTGCAATACCTCTCATTGCAACGTGCAGATTTCCTGCTAATATACTACTTGGATTCCCTGCCTTCCCTCTACTAACTCACTTAAAGAAACTAACCGTGATCAAAAATCCATCACAGAGTAAGCTAACAGCAACTACCAATCTAAAAAGCACCCTTCTAATGATTGAATCCCTCCTATTTATAATATTTTACATGACCACGCAGGGTCGATTGCATACAGGCAATCTGTTAACTGCCACCATCAGCCACCCCTCAGGCTATAGCTGTGGAAATCATGACTTGACACAAGGCACTAACGACCTTACTTACAACATGTGTTTTGTTAATTTTTTAATGGTTATATCAAATCTTGAAACATTTAGCATCATAACAGCATAAACATAATCCAAAAGATCACTAAAAGATAGACAAGCACAACCACACAAAAAGAACACAAAGATTTATCATGGGAAAACCCTAATGGGAAAATCCCAGCAAAAGCTTCCTCAATATAGATGCCCCAAAAGATAAAAAGGTAAAACCCAAAAGATTGATCCTCCTCTTTCTCCAGCTATAGCTCTTTCTCTCTCTCTCTCTCTCTTATGCACTACACAAGTGAGTGTGAGTGTGTTCAAATGAGAATCACCTCACCTTTATCTATATTCTTTCGTTCACTTGACATTTAACCTAGTTATGTAGGCTCAAGTAAACTTAACTCAGTTATGTAGGCTCGAGTAATCACAACTAGCCTTTAACTTAATATAATAACATATTCTGGAGGGTGCTAATGACCTGACTTACAATAGAGGGGACTTCCTCATGACTCTTATTAATTCTTTCGATTAGGAACATCGAGGTACAAAGAAATACAAATGATTCTCCCGATAGAAACATCGATGATCAATAAAATATAAATAGAATATTATTCGAAGTTACAATAATTCAACACTCCCCCTTAACGAGAAGGGTATTCTACAACAACAACAACAACAACAACTGTAGGAGAGAGAGGACATCATCAACATCATCAGGGTGAAACATCTATAAATCATTGGAAGCTTTTCATCATCTTCAACATATAGTATTCATATTCAAACTTCAGCAGCAACAACACTTTCACCACTCCATCGACAACGTCACATCGTCATCTGAACTTTCGATCAGCATCATCATTCTCTGAACTTTCGATCAACATCATCATATTTTGAAATTTCGATTAGCAACATCATCATCATTATACTTTACTCTTTCGATCAGAAACATCATCATCATCACATTTTGATCTTTCGATCAGTAACATCATCATCATCACACTCTGATCTTTCGATCAGAAACATCATCATCAGCAACAGTCTGAGCAACATTATCATCACACTCTGATCTTTCAATCAGGAACATCATCATCATCAGCAACAACCTGCAATCCATAATACAAAGACGAAAGTCTTTGGATCACTTTCGGTCTTAAAGTCCAGGGATGATGCAATCCCACCACATTCTCGACAACCAAAGTCACTGGATTCAATTATGGGATAATCACTCCCTATCACTTTAGGACTAAGTCCAAGGATGATCCAACCCTACCATGTTCTCAAGTACCGAAGTCACCAGATCCATTATGAACAAAAGTTCAAGGATGATGCAATCCTACCATGTTCTTGAGTACTGAAATAACTGGATCCATTCTCAACAAAAGTTCAAGGATGATACAATCCTACCACGTTCTCGAGTACCGAAGTCACCAGATCCATTTTGAACAAAATTTCAAGGATGATACAATCCTACCATGTTCTCAAGTACCGAAGTCACCGGATCCATTCTAAACAAAAGTTCAAGGATGATACAATCCTACCACATTCTTGAGTACCGAAGTCACTGGATCCATTTAGAACAAAATTTCAAGGATGATACAATCCTACCATGTTCTTGAGTACTGAAGTCACCAAATCCATTCTGAACAAAAGTTCAAGGATGATACAATCCTACCATGTTCTCGAGTACTGAAGTCACCAGATCCATTCTGAACAAAATTTCAAGGATGATACAATCCTACCACGTTCTTGAGTACCGAAGTCACCGGATCCATTCTGAACAAAGTTCAAGGATGATACAATCCCACCACATTCTCAAGGACCGAAGTCACTGGATCCATTCTGGACAAATGTCCCAGGTTGATACAATCCCTCTTCATTCTCGAGGACCGAAGTCACTGGATAAATTTAGGACAAGTGTCCAGGGATAACACAATCCCACTGCAACATCACTTCTCTTTCAAGGAAGGTCTTTCCGAACAACACCAAGCTTGTCTCGAAAGTGTTTGAACTTTACCCGAGATAGATGCTTCGTCAACACATCAGTGTTGAATCATCATCTTGTAACATCATCATCTGAACCATCATCATCTACATCTTCAATATGTGAATACTGAACTATCATCACCTGTATCTCCAGTATGTGAATACTGAACTATCATCATCGATATCTTCAGTATAGAAATACTGAAACCATCATCATCTGTATCTTCAGTAGAGAAATACTGAAACATCACCTATATCTTCAATATGGGAATACTGAAACATCATCATCTATATCTTACCTTGTATGTAGAAATACCAGATTTCTATGTGCTTTGATGGAACATAGGGTTCTTTGTCATCTTTACACAACTCTGTTAGTCACATAGAATCACTATAGTATCCATCTCTAGGTCAAAGAGACCTAACATTGGCTTCCGAAGCCATATGGATTCACAACTAGTAGAGCAAGCTGCTATGTATTCTACTTCGGTCGTGCTAAGAACAATACTGGACTGTTTCTTGCTAAACCATGAAATCATAGCAGACCCCAAACAAAAGCATCCACCTGATGTGCTTTTCCTGTTTGAGACACTTCCAACCCAATCTGCATTTGTATAGCCATACAATTTGTAATCATGGTTTCCATCATAATATAGACCAAAGTCTATAGTCCATTTCATATATCTCATCACATGCTTTACAGCTATTTGGTGAACCCATCTAGGTTGAACTAGATACTGACTCAGGGTGTTCATAGTAAAACAAATGTCTAGTCTGGTATTGGTTAAATACATCAATGACCCAATAATTTGTCTGTATTGAGTCACATCCTCTAACTATGATGAGTCATCGGCTAACAACTTCAGGTTGGAATCCATGGGTGTGGCCATGGATTTTCATTCAAACATATCAAATATTTTCAAAACTTCCACTGCATACTTTCCCTGATTGAGAAAGATTCCTTCATACTTCCAGACCTAGGAAATAAAGCATTAGACCAAGGTATTTCATCTCAAATTTGTTGATGTATTTGTAACTTCGGAATGTATTCACTTGTATATTTTACCCCGATGTTTATTCCAGGAAGTATCTATAATGTAATTGAGTCATGTCATGCACCGATGTTCCTATCGGGAGATTCAATAACATAAACAAGTCATGTAAAGTCATAGAGGGTAACCCTCCTTATTGATCAAGGGTCAAAGTCACCGCAGTTGTGGGGCCCTAGGGTTATTAGACTCTCCTAGAGAAGTCAGCCCTAGTGAGTTATTGTCAAGTCAGGAATTAGTATAAATAGAGAGTGAGCCTCTCTATTTATCACACATTCACTCACACTCAGTTGTAGTGCATAACTGAGAGAGAAAGAAGAAGCTGGAACAAGAGAGAGAGAGACTACTGCTATTGGGAGATCATCTTACTATTTTTGGGTTTTACTTTTGGTGCTGATTCTACCTCTGAGGAAGTTGCGGGGTTTTTTCCTTTATGGTTTCCCTGAGGAAAATCTTTGTGTCTATCGTCTCTTGTGTTTGATTGTTGTGCTTGTTATTCTCTTAGTTAAAGATCCTAAGATAATGCTAGCTTGAATGATAAAAATATAACATGGTATCAGAGCTAACCTGAGAAGAAGACACTATGCAGCTGCAGAAACTAGGGCTTCCTACTTTTTGAATCTATCTCCACATATTTTCAGAAAAAGAAGGTTGGGCTAACTCTCCTCTCTAGGGCGCATATTTTTGTTGAAACATAATCTGATTTCGAGCATTTTCAGTTTTTGACCCGACACTACTGCTAGAAATCAGGTATTTCCACAGAAGTGGAATTTTTGAGTGAGCCCAGGCCTGGATTGATCTCCTCCCCAAAATCGAAGTTTAGAGATCAAGATCAATTTTTTGGTTGGGTAGAACTCTAGAAAAGTCAAACCCTAATCTGCTCCTAAACCAGCTCTACAGAAATTCAGCTCCAGATCCAGTTCCGAGATCTTAACCTGGTAAGATCTAAATCTTTTGTATTTCCATTTGAGATTCTCAGTTAAGATGTCTCATCATACCAAGATTGATGAAAATCTTGAGGGAGCTGATAACTTCTGAGATTGGAAGTATAGGATCTCCCTGGTCCTGGAAGAAAATGAGTTGGACTCTTACATTAGTGAAGAGGTTCCAGTTCCAGAGGGAGATGAGGCTAAGGCCTCACACAAAAATAAATTGGTCATGGCTAAGAGTATTATTGCTGATTCAATTAAGGATCACCTCATACCATAGGTGTCCTCTCTAAAGACACCTAAAGCAATGTTTGATACCCTGACCAAACTATTTGAAGGAAAGAACATAAATCAAAAGATGACTTTGAGGAACCAATTGAAGAATGTAAAGATCTAGAATGCAGAGACCATACAATATTACTTTACAAGGGTCTGTTAGATCAAGGAACAGCTGGAAGCAGTAGATGAAGAAGTGGAGAATGCAGAAATTGTGATGACCACCTTGAATGGTCTACCTAGATCATGGGTCTCCTTCATTCAAGGGATTTGTGCAAGAAATAAGTTAGTCAAGTTTAGTAGGCTGTGAGAAGAATTCTCACAAGAATAAGCTTGAATAATAGCCTGAGAAGAGAAGATGGGAAGTGAATATCAATCTCTCATAGTACACTCCAAGAAAAGCAGAAGAGACTTTCATCACCCTAAAGGTAAGCACTTCCACCAGAAAGATAAAACTAGGAGATCTAACAGAGATTTATCTAAAGTCAGATTCTATACATGTGACGAAAGAGGACACTTTGCCAGAGATTGTCCTAGAAATAAAAATGGCTCTCACAAGAAGAATGGAAACAAGAAAAGACATCATGCTCATGTTGCAGAGGATGATGAACCTTCCACAAAAAGAATCAAACAATAAAGTGATGATTCTTCAAGTGAAGAAGAATATGTTCTAATTTCCCCTCTCACGGGAACTACCAAACATGGAAGCAATGATTGGCTAATAGACAGTGGGGCTTCCAAATATATGACAGGATTCAAAGAATCCTTTGTGAAACTATCCTAACATGAGTCACCTCACAAGGTGAAACTTGGGGATGACTACCAGTACCCAATATAAGGTAGTGGTGAATCCTCCTATAAGCTATACTCTAGTAAGTCTATGAAGATGAAGGATGTATTGTTTGTACCAGGACTAAAGAAGAATCTCCACCCCATATCTGTAGTGGATGCAAAAGGTATAAGAGTTGCATTTATAGATGGTCAAGTCATCATTTGGCCAAATGGAAATACTATTGATGATGCAGTAGTAATTGGAAAACAAGAGGGAGGACTATACAAATTAAAGGGCCAACTAGAACAAGCTTTGGTTCATGATTTAGTAGAACTAAATGAACTTTGGCATAGAAGGATTGCACATGTGCACTATAAAGCACTACCACTTGAAAGCAAAGTTGTTGAAGGTCTTCCATAAATACAGAAAAAACATAATGGTGTCTGCAAAGGATGTGCGAAAGGAAAGAACACAAAGAAGACATTTCCAAGTAGCGAGAGCAAGGAAAAAGGAATCTTGGAAATCATTCAATTCGATGTATGTGGTCCGATGTCATCTAGGTCATTAAGAGGGTATGTATACTATGTTTCTTTTATTGATGATTTTTCTAAGAAGACATGGATATACTTCATGAAGAAAAAAGATGAAGTACTCAACAAGTTCAAGGAATTCAAATCCTTGATCGAAAAATGCACAGAAAATAAGACCAAGATTTTTCGATCAGACAATGGCGGAGAATTCACATCAAATGAATTTAAAGTGTTATGCAGAGACTCGGGGATTAAGACGGACTTAACCACTCCATATAATCCACAGCAGAATGGGATTGTAGAAAGGAATAATAGAACGATCATGGAAGCTGCAAGGGTAATGCTTCATGATCAAGATGTTCCCATGCATCTATGGGCAGAAGCTACAAGAACAACTGTGTATGTACATAATCATACTCCACATAGAGTGCTCAAGAACAAGACACATGAAGAAGTATTTTGAGGCAAGAAACCAGAGGTTAGCCATCTCAGAATATTCGGCTATCCTAAATACATACACATTCCAAAAGAAAAGAGGACAAAATTAGATCCTTCCGGAAAGAAGGGTATATTTGTGGGATATAGTGAAATCTTGAAAGCTTACAGAATATACTTCCCAGGATTCAAGAAGATAAACATAAGTAGAGATGTAACATTCGATTAAGATTCAGCTTACAACAAATCCAGAAAGAGACCAGTTGAAGACTCTGAAGAAACAGAAGTACCCAAAATTCAAGATTCAACTATGAACGATGTAAATCAAGATGAAGATCGAGAAATAGAAGAACCCCAGGAACCTGTAGAGTCCACTCCAAGAAAAGAATCCTCACAAGAGGAAACTTGCATGGGTACGAGAGGCTATCCAAGGTGCAAAAAGATATGGGGTTCCAGAAGAAATACACTGAGAGAGGAAAAGAACTAGGTCTTGCTCTGGTTATGTGGCACTGCTATTTGACATGATTGATAAAGAACCTTCCAACTATGAAGAAGAGAAAAAGAGGAAAGAATGGAAGGATGCTATGATCGAGGACTACTAGTCGATCATGAAGAATGATGTTTGGGATGTTGTCCCTAGACCAGAGGGGAAGTTTGTTGTGACTTCCAAGTGGATCTACAAGATCAAGCATGTTGCAGATGGAAGCATAGAGAAATATAAAGCAAGATTTGTGGCTCGTGGCTTCTCCCAGAAAGAAGGAATAAATTATGAAGAAACTTTTGCACCTATAGCCAGATACACTTCCATCAGATCAATACATGCTTTGGCTGCAATAATGAAATGGAAGATACACCAGATGGATGCCAAGACTGCCTTCTTGAATGGTGTAGTGGAAGAAGAAGTGTATGTGGAGCATCCAATCGGTTTTGAGACACATGATAGGGAGACTCATGTGTGTAAATTGAAGAAATCCCTGTACGATTTGAAACAAGCACCCAGGACATGGTATGGCAGAATTGACAGCTTCCTATCCATTTTGGGCTTTACCAAGAGTAAAGTAGATTCCAAACTTTACTACAAGGTTGAAGAAGGGAACCCAGTGATACTCCTACTGTATGTAGATGATCTATTTGTAACAGATATGGATGGGTTGATTGTTGATACAAAGAGGAATCTTACTGCCGAGTTCAAAATGAATGATTTGGGCATGATGCACTATTTTCTAGGCATGGAGGTGTGGTAGAATGCAGATGGAATTTCCCCGGGACAAGGGAAGTATGCAGTAGAGATCCTAAATATGTCCAGGATGATGGACTACAAGGCCTTAACCACACCTATGGCATCGAACCTGAAGCTATTGAGTGATGCTTCATCAAAAGTGGTTGATTCCATGATGTATCGTCAGATGATTGGGTCCTTGAAGTACCTGACAAATACGAGACCAGATATTTGCTTTTCTATGAACACATTGAGCCAGTTCCTGATAGATCCTAGACATGTTCACTTGATTGCTACAAAACATATTCTAAGGTACCTGAAGGGTACCGTTGATTATGGGCTCAAGTATGAGGTGAATCAAAAGATTAACCTGGAAGGTTATGTTGATTCAGATTGGGCAGGAAGTGCCATCGATAGGAGGAACACTTCGGGGTGTTGCTTCAGTATGGGATCAGGTGTGATCTCTTGGTTTAGCAGGAAACAGTCCTGTGTGGCACTGAGTATAGCTGAAGCAGAGTATGTCATAGCTTGTTTTGCTAGCTATGAGGCAGTGTGGCTTAGAAAGGTACTATTTGATTTGTTTGATCTCCAGTTGGATGCTTCTTGTATATATAGCAACAACCAGAGTTGTGTGAAGTTTTCTGAGAACCTGGTGTTCCATGACAAGTCAAAGCATATAGAGATCAAATATCACTATATCAAGGATATGGTGCAGAGAGGAGAAGTGAAGCTCCAGTATGTTGCAATGGATGAACAAATAGCTAATGTGTTGACTAAGCCATTGGCCAGAGTGAAATTTGAGTACTTTAGGGAGAAGCTTGGTGTTCTCTAGATCGAGGTTTTGTTCAAGGGGAGGTGATGAGTCCAAGGGCCCTTCTGACATGGTGGTAGGTGGGTCCTCCCATGGTCATATGTAAGTGCAGAGCCCTTCTAACATGGTGATAGGATTGGTTCCTTCCATGGTCAGATATAAGTGCAGAGCCATTTTTAATATGACGATGGGATTGGCTCCCACATGATCAGATGTAAGTGCAGAGCCATTCTGATATGACTATGGGATTGGCTCCTACATGATCAGATGTAAGTGTAGATCCATTCTGATATGATTATGGGATTGACTCCCACATGATCAGATATAAGTGCAGAGCCTTTCCCCGGATGATCGATGGTGTGTCCTATCATGCCAACGGATGTAAGTGTAGAGACTTTCTCTAGATGGTAGATGGTTTTTCCTACCATGACAGTAGATATAAGTGCTGAGCCCTTCCTTGGATAGTAGATGGTGTGTCCTACTATGCCAGAGGATGTAATTACTGAGCCTTTCTGACTAGGTCAGATATAAGTGCCGTGCCTTTCTCTGGATATTAGATGGCGTGTCCTGCTATGCCAGTAAATGTAAGTGCTGTGCCTTTCTCTGTATAGTAGATGGTGTGTCCTGCTATGCTGCTATATGTAACTGCTAAGCCTTTCCTTGGATGATATATGGTGTGTCCTATCATGCCAATGGATGTGATTTCTGGGCCTTTCTGACATGGTGGTGGATGTGTTCCTCCCATGGTCAGATGTGAGTGTTGGGCATGTCTTTCTGACATGGTTTTTGGATGTGTTCCTCCCATGGTCAGATGTAAGTGCTGGGAGGGCCATTGTGACTAAGGGTCAGATATAAGCACTGAAGAAGACCTACATGGAGGCTAGGTCTACAACCATCATGAAAAAGGGATAGCTCTGTAGAACTTCCTATGACGAGAAGAATCAAGAGATAGCACTAGTGATGATGATCCAACAGTGATGATCCAGATCTAGTGATGATCCAGATCCAATGATGATCTAGATCCAATGATGATCCAGATCCAGTGATGATCTAGATCCAGTGATGATCCAAATCCAATAATGATCCAGATCCAATGATGATCTAGATCCAGTAATGAAGATGACTTGAAGATGAAGATTACTTGAAGATGAAGATAACTTGATGATGATCCAGATGATACAAATAAGAATACTTGTGCTGATAAATTTTGTTGAGAGAATACCTTCCTAGTTAAGAGGGAGTGTTGATGTATTTGTAACTTTGGAATGTAGTCACTTGTATATTTTACCCCGATGTTTATTCCGGGAAGTATCTATAATGTAATTGAGTCATGTCATGCCCTGATGTTCCTATCGAGAGATTCAATAATGTAAACAAGTCATGTAAATTCATAGAGGGTAACCCTCCTTATTGATCAAGGGTCAAAGTCCCCGCAGTTGTGGGGCCCTAGGGTTATTAAACTCTCCTAGAGAAGTCGGCCCTAGTGAGTTATTGTTAAGTCAGGAATTAGTATAAATAGAGAGTGAGCCTCTCTATTTATCACACATTCACTCACACTCAATTGTAGCACATAACTAAGAGAGAAAGAAGAAGCTGGGACAAGAGAGAGAGAGAGACTACTGTTGTCGAGAGATCATCTTACTATTTTTGGGTTTTACTTTTGGTGCTGATTCTATCTATGAGGAAGTTGCAGGGTTTTCTATTGTCTCTTGTGTTTGATTTCTGTGCTTGTTATTCTCTCAGTTAAAGATCCTAAGATAATGCTAGCTTGAATGATAAAAATCTAACAAAATTATTTAGCGAGCTTCTTCCTGTATTCTACAATATGTATGTCAAAAATAGATCATCCACATATAGTAATAGTATGACAGGTTCATCTTCTATAACCTTGAAGTAAAAGTTAGGATTGGATTTACTCTTGGAAAATACCATGCTCATCAAGAAACTATCTATCCTTCCATACCAAGCTCTGGGAGCTTGCCTGAGGCCATGCAGGGCCTTCTTCAACTTGCATATGTGAGTTCGTTTGTCTTCAACCTCAAATCCTTATGGTTGTTCTATGTATACTTCTTCTTCAATCACACCATTTAGGAAGGCTGTTTTCACATCCATATGGTGTAAGTCCCACTTCATCATGGATGCAAGTGCCATGATGGATCTAATCTAAGAATACCTTGCTACCGGTGCAAATGTTTCTTCGTAATCAATTCCCTCTTTTTGAGAGAAACCTCTAGCCACAAGTCTATCCTTGTGCTTCTCTATACTTCCGTTAGCTACATGTTTTATCTTCTAGATCCATTTGGAGGATACCACACTCTTGCTTTTTGGTTTGATTACTATATCCCAAAACATAATTCTGGTATTCTTCCATCATCCTATTAGGTCATCGACATATCCTAGTCTTCTGCATTCAACCTTGAAGGTTGGAACCCACTTTACTCTTGGTAAAGTATCAATCCATCAGGAAGTTGTCTATAATTTCATACTATGTCGAACTCAGAGATATTCTATGGTCACTCCCCCTGAAGAGGAGCATCATCTTCCCTCTTCATTCTGTACTGGAATGACAGGTAGAATTCTCTGCTACTATGTATCTATCTCAGTTTACCAATATCCCTTTATCTTGAACTTTGTCAAAAAGTTCCTTATGCACCCATCTGTGAGCTTGTTTTCTTCTATAGGTTTCCATCTTCAACCTTGTAGCAAAGTTTAAAATATTCATCACTCTAGGTGATCTGTCAATCTCCTCGATGTGCTTTTCTATGGGTGCCTTTTGATCTCGTACAAAGCATATTCTATACAGGTGGTTCTCTAATCGATATGTACCTCTACTGGAGAAGTGTGTCTGGTCAATAGAGTATATCATGCCATAGTCTATTCTTTCTGAGGCAAAATACAAACCTTGATTTGTACAATTGTTCTTGTAAATTCATATGGATACACTACGGACTTCCCTTCAGGTCTTGAAACCATATCGTAGACATCATTCCCCATGATCAACTGTTACTCTTTGATCATATCTTCTTTCATAGATGGAAAGGTTAGCATCAATGATGTCACCCAATTGTGTTACACAATGAGAGTGTGTCTGAGTCCTCTTGGAAGTCTCTCCATACTTTTCTTCATCTTGAGTTACCTCTCGTACCCATGGTCTTCATCTTTCGAGGTGGATCTACCGCTCTCTGAAGCTCTTTCTTCCGTCACGATGTCTCTGACCCTGGGAGCTTCAGATCCATGTTTATTGGAGTGAATATTGAATTGTCATCACTTGTTCTTCAGAACAAGGCTCATCCTTCTTTTCTTGTAGGCGGTTGTACATGACCTTTCCTACAAGTCAAATGCACTAGTTGCATGGCTAGAACCGTTTTATAGAACACATGCATAACGACAACATTAATCCATATCTCACAGAAACTTTCTAGATTCCTTCTATCTCTACCATGTCATCATTGAGATTGTGCACTAATCCAATATGTCAGCAAAGAGGTTTCATTCTAGATAAGTAGCAATGGAGAGTTGTATAGAACCATGATCTACTTACCCATCGCATGCATATTATTAGTATACTGTCATTAATGCAAACATTCTATCATGCATAACACATCAACTAAATATAAAACAATATCATGAAATGACAATTGAATGCTTATCTTTTATTTGTTTCATGGGTAGACTCCTTCTTGATCCTTCTGCTTCATCATCTTCTTCATTCATGACATCATCATTTCTTATCCAAATGCTAAGATGGATAAGAGGTTCTTCAAGAATTGAGTTCTTCATATTTCTTATCGCTTGAGGGATCTTCTTTGAATCGTGAGAACTTTATCTTTAGTTGCTCCCATCTTCTCTTCTCTTATTATGAGTTGAGTTTCTTCTTGTGTAAGGCTTTAGCCTCATTTCCCTTTGGAACTAGAACCTCTCCACTTCTGTAGGTGTCCAATTCATTTTCTTCAAGAACCAGTGAAATCCTATGCTTCCATGCTCGAAATTTTTTAGCTTCACCAAGCTTTCCATCAAGATAGGGTGATAGGTCATTTTGAAGTGAGAACTTCAAATGTAAATGGAAAAATATTAGATCTTACCGGTTTGAGGTGTTCATCCTGGTTTCGGATCTGGCTGATCTAGGGTTTGTTAGAGAAACCCTAATTTTCAAAACTTGGAATATGTTAGATCTGATTGGATAGAAATATGTGCCTCCTGAAGGCAAGCTGAGCAGCATATTCATTTTCCCAAAACTGTGATCATAATTGCAAAATATTTGATGCCCTAGTTTTCTTCAATTTCTTTTGCAGAATATCTGATATTGTTTCTATGGTATCTCTAAAATTGTTGCTCCTATGTATCTGAAATTTCATACTGAGGTATCATCGTTTGTCTTCTTTTCAACGCCACATGTTTTAGCAGAATTGGTCTCACCAATTGGGGCTTATGCATGTTTTCCCACAGTGACTTATTTCAGGACTGTTCAGAAGAGCGAACTTGTACCGTACTTCCACATGTCACTGTTTCACCTTCGAGGTCTAAAATGTTTACCACATAAATTAAAGTCTATGGCATTTCTGGAACAACTTGCGAAATTTCATTTGGACCTTCGTATCCCGAGATATAGCAATTTTCCCTAGGTCACCTTTTTAAGGTTGAATCCCGGGAGAGGCTAGAACCCTAACTTGGAGGAATCATATCTCCCAGAATATAGCGAATTTGAGGCTGAAACGTTTACATAGTGTACATCAGCAATTTATCTTCGAAATGTGAAAGTTTCGGCTCCTGATCCTTCTCCAATATCGAGATATAGAGAATATACCAAAACTACTAGTTTTAGTATTTTAGGGTTTTCAAGCATGAAACCCTAATCTTCAATAGATGTAGTTGTAGCATTGTTTCGGCTGCACAATGACTTCTTTCAGGGTGGCTCTGATACCATGTTAATTTTTTAATGGTTATATCATATCTTGAAACATTTAGCATCATAAAAACATAGCCATAAGCCAAAATATCACTAAAGATAGACAAGCACAACCACACAAAAAGAACACAAAGATTTATCCTGGGAAAACCCTAATGGGAAAAACCCAGCAAAATATTCCTGAATATAGATGCCCTAAAAGATAAAAAGGTAAAACCCAAAAGACTAATCCTCCTCTTTCTCCAGCTACAACTCTCTCTCTCTCTCTCTCTCTCTCTCTCATTAGAGAGAATTTGAGGTCAAAAATGGGCCTCCTAAGAGATGTACTACAAAAATATAAGATATATTAAAATATTATGAATTAGGGGTTTTATGGGGTAGGTATATATGACAACTCACCTCCTACACTACTTTTTATGCACAATATAAATAACCATGGTTGAGTTACTTTTCTAAATTGACTATAAATAAAATTAATAAAATAACTCTACAATGATGTGACTAAGATTCATTGTAAATTCCCAATAATTTATTGTCCTTTAGCATTTATTTGTCTTGAACTTGTAAATAAAATTAAACAAAAATGAATTTAATTTATTTTAAAAGTACAACATTATATATATATATATATATATATATATTAGTTTGACATTATGATATTAAATACAATTGAGTAAATATATAATTTAAAATTAAAAAACATGAAAATGACAATATATTATTTTATAAAAAAATGTGAAAATACATTTTTATGAATTATGAGTACTTTACTTGAAAATGACAATAATATTATTTTATGAGAAAGTGAATTGTGAGTACTTTACTTGAAAATAACAATAATATTATTTTATGAGAAAGTGTGAAATGACTTTTATTGTGAGTACTTCACTTTATGACTTAAAAGTACTTGTACCACTACCTTGGTTAACTATGGGTTTTCATCCACCATAGAAAATGTGACAAATAAGCATTCTTAACTCATGCAATGCCACCTCAACCATGGGGGATGATGTCATCTACTAGAATGTAATTGGTTGATTTTTATAGTACATTTTGGTCCTTTTGAGGCCCATTTTTGACCTCAAATTCTCTCTAATGCTTATGCACTACACAAGTGAGTGTGAGTGTGTTCAAATGAGAAGCACCTCGCCTCTATTTATATTATTTCGTTCACTTAACATTCAACCTAGTTATATAGGCTCGAGTAAACTTAACTCAGTTATGTAGGCTCGAGTAACCACAACTAGATTAACTTAATATAATAACATATTTCGGAGGGTAATAATGACCTGACTTACAACGTAGGGGACTTCCTCATGACTCTTATTAATTCTCCCGATTAGGAACATCGAGGTACAAAGAAATACAAATGATTCTACTGATAGAAACATCGGGGCTCAATAAAATATATATAGAATATTATTTGAAGTTACAATAATTCAACACATTCACTCATGTGGCATCCACCGACTTAAGCCGACTTCAACACCCACAATCGTTCTGTCACTTTCGGTCGTTATTCTGCACTTGTGCTACTGCTTTACCCTGCGGCATTTTCCTTCTGCATAGTTTCCCTTTACTGTGTAGGTAACATCTTTTGTGCCTATTCCTTCTTCTGCGTAGATTTCCTTGTCTGCAGTTTCCTTTGTCCGCGCAGATTCCCTTGCTTGTGCTTGTGTTGTGGATTGATTCTTGCGCGTTTCTTCATTTGCGCTTATTTCCTGCACACTTTCCCGAGGCCCAACATATGACAAATAACAACATAAACTATATTTATTATTTAAATTTTAAAATTGATCTTGAATTTTACAGTAAAGAATAAACATTTAACATTTTAAATTTTAAATTTATGTCCTAAATTCAAGTATTAATTCCAATTTCCATATGCATGTGTACATAGAATGTCCTATGTGCATATGTTGATTGGGAAGCTCCTATAGCTTATTTTAAGGCATGGATTATGAAGTTTCAGCGAAATTGTGAGGTGATGACTAATGCCCTTGCAGGACCAACTCTTAGATTGCGGGTAGAGGCAAGGGCTAGAGCCTAGAAGAGGCAACATAATGTGTTATTGATGAATAAAATACCAGCATATGCAAGGATTTTGTTAGATATGTAATTATTTGTTGTAGCGTGATTTTTTTGGACTCCAAAGTCTATTTAGCATATATTTGTTTATATGTAATTTGGGCCATCTATGGATTCCACTTGAGGTTATTTTAGTTGTATGCACTCTTTCTATATACCCATGAGAGACTTTGCATAATTGTGTATAGTGTATTTTATGGTTGTAAGGTTTCCACTGGATTCTATCATGTATGCTAGTATGTGATTGGCATGTAATCAAACACATCAACCTCCCTATGTATCTTAATGTTCGTTCTATTGTCTTGAACTTAACAAAAAATTACCCTTCAGTCAAGAGGAAATATTTGTTAAGCATGGGAAGCTTCTATACCTTATTTTAACACTTGGATTAGGAAGTTTCATCAAAACTATAAGGTATTTATTGATGTTCTTGGATGCCCAAATTCAATATTTCAAGTAAAGGAAAGGGATTTACCATGTTTGTTTATGTATTTTACGGAAGATATGAATTCTACTTGAATTTTTTTAGTTGTATGCAACCTTGTAATATATTTGAGAAACTTTGCATATTTGTTAATTTTGGTTTGGATTCACAAGGATTCTTGTGAATATACATATGCAAATAGTGAAGTTGATTTGTTTTTTATGAGTTATTGGGGTTTTGGTTTACATTGGGAATGCAAATTACTTATGAAAAATTGCAATATACTTGACAAAATTTGCATATTTGTGAATTTTGGTATGGATTCACAAGGATGCTTGTGAATATGCATATGCAAATATTGAAATTGATTTGTTTTTTATGAGTAAATTGGGGTTTTGGTTTCCATTGGGCATGTGATTTTTGGTATGGATTCACAAGGATGCTTGTGAAATTCATATGGAAATAGTCAAAATGACTTGGTTTTTATTGTTAAATTGGGGTTTTGCTTTCCATTGGGCATGTACATTCCTTTATAGGCATATAAATTTAAAAAAATTGGTTTAAATTCAAATTAGGGCATAGAAATGATTGAAAATAGGGATATTAGAATGAGAGGATTCAAATAAAATACCTCACAAGGAAGAGATTGATCCCAAGTTGGATTTTGTTTCCCTTTTCTCACCCAAAACGTGTTCTTCCTAGCTTGTTATGCTCTGTCCAAGCTCGTTTTAGTGCGTCGTTGTGGAAAAAATGATGAGCTCGACCTGTTTTAACCATAAAACAAGTTTTAATAGATGAGAGCATGATTTTGTTAGATAAAATGAGGGTGCAATTTTGTTAGCTAAAATGGGGGCGCAATTTTGTTAACTATCCTAATTGGCATGCATGTTGGAAGCCTTGGGAGTAGGATTGGTAGGGTTGGGATTTCTTGGGATGATTTCTATTTTATGGATCAAGAGTGATTGGATTCACTCTACCATTGCATCTAAAAGGTCCCTCAAATTTGTGCACTCACCCTTCTGTGACGGAGGAAACTATAGTAGTTGGAAACTTCATTATGATGAAGAGTTGGAAATAGACAGAACCTTTGGAACTTTTAAGGATTTGGATTAAAGGATGGAATAGTTGGGTTGAGGAAATGCACATGGGTTTTGTTTATATTTTCGAAGAGCTTGATAAAATGATTTGGTATGGGAATAAGCTAGGTGGATTCTATTAAGTGAATTTATATTACAAGTTGTTCTAGGTAGTTTTGTATCATCAAAGGTTCTGGTGGTGGACGACAATTTGGAAAGTTCTGATTCCTCAAAAAATAAAAAAAATTCATGTATTTTATATTAAAGGAAAAAGTGCTCACGTGGGACAAGCTAAGAAAAAGGAATATAAAGGGGTCAAGGTTTTTCAGTTCGTGTATGAACGAGGAGACTATTGACCATCTTCTTAATTAGTGAACTTTTTCAAAATAGGTTTGGAAAGGCACAAGAGATAGTCTGCATTTAGATTTCCTATGTGAAGCAACAGATATAGAAGTAAACTTAAAATAATGGCTCGAGAATCCAAAACAAAAATCAATTGGGTGCATTCCTTTTTTAACAGTTTGGGGTATCTAGAGTGCTAGAAATGATAATATTTTCGAAGATAGAAAAATTCCTTCTTTTGTGGTGACCTTTCAAGTATTGGAAATGTTATGTTCATTTAAATAAAATGAATCTGGTGCAAAGGAGAGGGTTTTAAAATTTCTAAACTAGAAAAGTCAAGAAAGAGGGGGTGTTTTGATGGAGCATATTCAAGAGAACATTGTGGTTTGGGCACAATACTTTTTATTTCCGATTCACATAAAGTTAACCTTAATGTTAACATTAGTAGGGGAACAAACAACAAGAATGAAGGTTTGGCATTAAGAGAATCGCTTAAGCTTTCCTTAGCAGTAGATATCAAAGACTTTAGGGTGTATGGTGATTCAAAATTATGGATTGAGTATATGAAAGGGGGGGGGGGGATTTTCATCAATACCAATCTCTGAGGTATTGTAAACAATCTGAAACAATTAGCTGGATATTTCAATTCTTTTCGCATTTGCCACATTTTCAGAGAGCAAAATGAACTAGCAAATGCTCTTTCAAAGGAAGGCCTGAGCATACCTTCAGGAGATATTAACTTCTCTAGAATCCAGAATGGAGATTCACAAGAAACAAAAGTGAAAAGTTGGATTGTTCGTGAGATTATTTAATGTAGACAAGCTTTTGTCTTTCTGTATTGCATTATCAATTTTTTGACGAGAATCAAATTTTAGAATTACAGAGAGAACAAATTAAAAAATAGAATGAAGATCCAAACTTCATGTGAGAAATTTAGAACACTGAGAGATTATAATTTTTGTAATTGTTGTGTTTTCAAAATTTGAGGAAAAGATGTGAAATATGAGTGCAATTAGCACATGAAGATTGTATCAAGTTTTAAAAAATGGATGCAATCAACAAGTGTTGAATGTATCAAAATTTTCAAAATGGGAAATAAAATGCGATTTTTTTCCATGGAAAAAGAGTTGCTAAAAATAATTAATCACCATTTATTGTGTGGAAAGAAGATTTTTGTAATGTAGTATGGGGGAGATGTATAATTACTTCACCTGTATGTGTCATTTTAAAAAATATATATTAACTTAAAAAATACAATATTGACAAGTTAATTAAAATTTAAAACCAAATACAGAACACCCATATATATATTTTTATTTTAATAAAAATGTTATAAACAGTAAATATATGATGCTTAACTATGTTGAAAATCTATTAAAAATGATAAGCTATTTCAAATATATTTTCCATAAACTACTAACATGAATCCCTCTTATTAAAAAAGAAATCAAATTTCTCAATAGGCACTCTTTTCCTTAAATCTTTGAATTTCAAAAAAAGTTTGCACATTGAAAAATTTAATCTTTAAACTAACTTAAAAATTTAAAACTAATTTAAAACTAAGATATAATTTATAATAATAATGAGCAAAACTATTTAAATCAACTTAAATTCATTAATTTATACTATTATATATATACTATATATATAAAGTAAATAAAAAACATCATCATTATTAAATTCACATCCTTATCCCAATGCACAACTTTAATCATATTTATTCATAAGAGAGCCATGCCACATAACCACATCTATTTATTCAACACAAATGATAACGATGCCAACATCATACCAAAACTTCGACCGTACTCGACAATTACTATCTTCACAAATATTGATAATTAGACATAGAGGATTATACGAGTTCTTTATACCTCCACTCATTTTAAAGCAGTGTCTTTTATTAATTAAAAACTATTATGTTAGTGATAGAATATTTACTTTATAGTTTTCTTTCTTGAAAAAGATTTGACAGGACATATCTGAAAGTTCGAGTCTCTTCCTTTTTCTTTCATGTCTTTACCAGCTTGGTCATTCTTTTCCCAATGTATAAGCAATTATCTACTATCACTTTACTTTCCTCTTTGGATGCTAAAGAGAAACCATACGTACAATTACAAATTTTGAATGTCCATAAAATAATCGTAATAAGCCTAAAGTATAGTTACAAATTTAATATAATAAAGTTTATGTTTCCATCATTGAATTCAAGGGAATAAAGCATAAATCTTTAATAAACCATCTAGTATTGTTATTTGTTTTCATATTAAAACCCATCTTGTTGAATACTCCTCGAACATAGTCACAATTAAGTTTTAAAAAAAATATAAAGAGGAAAATGTAATTTTAATATTAAAGTGTAGTATTTATTTAGGTATAGTTTAAATATTTTATGTTTTTAATATTTTTGAGTATATAGTTTTGTCTTGTTTTATTATATTTTAGTAAGAGTTTTGTTGAAATTTTGGAAAAAAAAATTAGAATTACATATATTATTTATGTAAATTTTATAATGTGGGTATTTAGGAGGTATTTGAGGGTATCAAAATCTATTTATACATTCAAAAACAAAATTTAAATGCTTTCAAATTTAAATTTTATCAAAATTTCCAAATAATAGAATATATTTTTATATTTTTATGAGTATAAAAATTATTATTAAAAATATTAATTTATAAAAAATATAATTGTTAAAATAAAAATAAATCATAATAAATTCTATAACGAAATGGAAGCATATACACATTGTTTTTGGCATATTTGGGGTCTAACCAAAATCCTTAAAGACACAGAGAGTTGGATTAGTGAGAATTGAACCCCTACCTCAATAAATAGTCTTTGGATTGGGATTCCAACCAATTGAGCTACACCTAGGGGCTATTTTTTTTCATATATATCTTAAGGTTAAATACTTCAATTTGAGATCAACTTAAAAATATTATAATTATAATAATAACAATGTGGTAATATAATGACAAATTTGAATAAATGTTATGAATTCTAAGATTATTTTGAGTTGAAGTTTAATGCTCCACTTCAATTTAATTAGCTTAAATTATTATAATTATATTAGTAATAATAATGGTGATGATGTTGGTTATTAATGAAATCAATTTTGATATATAGAATCCTTACAACAATTAAAAATCACCTTATTTCTTTTATAAGTTTATTTTGTGTTTTAAAAAAAAAAAATTTGTATGTTTAAAAAGCTTTAAGAAAAATATTTGTGATGTTAGGAAACTCGATTGTTACAAATATTTTGAGATTGTTACTTTAAGTGGGTGTATGCATGCCATTTTTTTAAGTTAAATGATATTCATCTTCAACCTTGTCACAAATATATAAATTCTTTGGTCTCACTACATTTTAGATGGAGTTCATGGGAGTTTCTTCTTATTTTAGCAAGTTGATTTTCTTCTTTATGTTTGTTAAACAAAAAGATACTTTTTCTAATCACCTCCTTATAGTATCTTAATTTTCTCTAATTTTCTAAATCTTTATCACACCACAACTTTTCCTTAGATATAATATAATATTTTTAATATTCTTAATATTATGCATAAATATCTTTTCTTTGACTCCTCAATGATTTAGCCAAGACTTGGCATATTTATGCCAACTTTACTTAAGCCTAAAGTGGTTTTGATTAAAGTTTAAAGCAATTTTAAAAAGCTTATTGTCTTCCATGTTACTTATCTTATTTCTTGTACATTAAATATTTAGTCATAATCATGTTTTTAATAAAAGAAATATTTATTTTTATGATTAAAGTGTATTGCTTTTAATTGAAAATTATAAACTACAAAACTTTTTAAATTTGTTTTATCATTTTCCATAACTCTTTAAAAATGATATAACTTCAAGCTTCACACTCATATACAATAAAAGAAATAATTAATATTTTTTTCTTATTTAAAATATTAAAATATATAAATGAAATATATTCTTTCTACTTCACATCTATATTAAAAAAACCTAAAATTTTGAGAGTTTTTTAGAAGTTTAAGTTCAAAATACATTAATAGGAAATAAAAGTAATTAATTCAACTTAATTTACTTAAAAATATTAAATATTTAGCTTATTTCAAAATATTATAATGTTAATAATAATCTAATGAAATGTCTTTAAAAAATATTAAATACTTTACTTTAAAAGTATTAAAATGATATTAATAATAATAAAATGATATAATAACAAGTGTAATAATTAAGATATTTGAGATTTGGGGTGGAATATGGCCTATGCTTTTTCATGTAGTGACGAGGATGAGATAAGTGTACTCTCTAGAATGAATTTATGGTAATGATTCAAAATTCAAAATAAAGAATTATAAAAAAGGAATACAAATAACTAGTAATACATAGATAACTCAAAAGTAATGAATGGATAACCCACCGTTCATTGTAAATAACCACAAGAATGTGAGATAAAAAGAAATAGAATACCAAAAATAAATCCTAGTTGATAAATGGATAAGAAGAAGTCCATGATAACATGAATAACTCACACTTAAACCCTTTTAACTAGAAAAATATGAGGAATAAAAAAAATCCAAATTATCTTTCATTCATAACTATCTCAACCATTTGATCCTTATTAAGGTGATCCAACCACAAACTACACAAACTATGTGAGTATGCTAATCTAAAACAATGATAATTTTTATGATGTAATTAAAAATATTAAATACTTAACTTCAAAAGTATTAAAATGATATTAATAACCAATGTTGTAATCTAGTTTTAGTTTTTTGGTATTGTGGTTTACTTGAAAATATTAAATACCTCAACTCGGTTTAAAGTAATCAAGTGGTAATATAGTTTTTGGAAATTTTTGTGTGGATACAGTTGATTAGACCTGAATGCCTTAAAAAATATTATTTGGTATTGTGGTTTACTTGAAAATATTAAATACCTTAACTTGGTTTAAAGTAATCAAGTGGTAATATAGTTTTTGGAAATTTTTGTGTGGATACAGTTGATTAGACCTGAATGCCTTAAAAAATATTATAACTATGATAATATAATGTCGAACTTGAATAAATATTCTGACTTGAAAATATTAAATACCTCAACTCGGTTTAAAGTAACCAAGTGGTAATATAGTTTTTGGAAATTTTTGTGTGGATACAGTTGATTAGACTTGAATGCCTTAAAGAATATTATAACTATGATAATATAATGTCGAACTTGAATAAATATTCTAACGATTAGTTGGGTAGACCGTTATTGGTTGATGTAAAATAAGAAAGGTATCCTTGCAATCTCGTTAAACCACTTAATATTTGCGATTTTTGGTATTAAAAATGCACTAAAAGTGCTATAACAATTTTTTTTTCCACAGAAAAAAAAATCGTAACTTTTATTAAAATTACTTACCTCATATGAACCACTATCATTTACTTATCAGTGTCCATTATCACCATTCATTCAGCACATAAATGCTTTTTACAAAAAGATAATAATTGATATGAATCAACTTATATTCAATCCATAAGATATCAAAATCCATAAACTACAATCCATATAGAAAGTAGTTTATACACATAATGTTCATCAAAAATCAAGATCAACAAATTGAACAAGTAAACCTGTAATCCTCTTCTGACATTGATCTTCACAATCTGTACAAACTTCTGCTTGTAATCCCATCAAAAACTGAAGAGTATATATATTTTTAAACCTTCAAATATAAACACTCAAAGATAGATAGTCATTATCAAAAGATATTGATCTTCAATACTATGCAAGTATCATCTTGTAAACCTCATCAAAGACTTTCTCCATTGAAAGCCCAAAACTATAAAGTTTTAACCACCATTGTTTCAAAGTATTCTTCAAAACTGGAAAAAAAAACATCAACCTGTAATCCAATAACAGTCATTATCCACATAGTGGAAGCTCATAGAAAATGACATTTATAACCATCATAACTAAGCAGTGAAGATAGATAAGTCAATAAAAGAGTTGTCACATATACTATATGACATTCAGCCTGCCCACTAAATCTCATGACTCAACCATCCCATTCTAAAAAATCTGAAGAGTCTCATATGTTTTAGATCCTCTAAACTCCCTGATTCTCCAATGCCCTTCCACCACATTAGCACTTGCATTAGCTAATGCATCAGCCTTAGAGTTCCTTTCACGATAGATGTGCTTAAACTCAACTTTTTCAAGGAAATTAGATATACAAATCACCTCCTGCAAGATCTACGCAAGTAGAATATTATTAATCCTATACTTACCAGATACCCAGTTGATCATCAACTGTGAATCCCCAAAAATCTACAAGATTTGCACCCCCTGCTTCAAAGCCAAAATGATAAGCAACTTTAAGGCAAAGAGCTTAGCAAAATTATTAGTACCCAACCCAAGTCCTGCAGAAAAGGTGAAAAAGTGCTCATTTGAGATGTACAATATACCTCCAACCCCACAGATTTATGGCGAACCTTCAGTTGATCCATCGAAATACCCCCATGGTACTGCTTTATCAATCTGTTCACTAGCAACCATTCTCAAATGCATTACTCTATTATCCAAAGGATATGAATAAAGTAAACCCAAACACAAGGATGTTACCACATAAGTCTTAGGCTTTATATCTTCAAAACAGCAAAGGTTTCTAGCCTTCCATATGAACCAAGATACAATAATAGGTAAAGAACTATACCTGGTATCAGCCTTCATAATCCAGTTCTTTACACAGTCTAATACTGATGTGCCTTGCTAGAAATCTAAGTATCTTAACTTGTCCTCGATCTTTAACCAAACCCTCCTTGTAAATTAACAATCAAAACCAATATGATGATTAGTTTCAGACTCTAGCTTACACAGATAACACCTACTAGGTCCCTCTCTGCCTCTTCTACACAATATATCCTAGGTAAGTACTTTTCCTGAAAACAGAAACCAACAATAGAGTTTTGATTTTAGTGGACACTTAAGTTTCCATAACCACTTCCACCACCAGGAACTTTCCATCTCATTCCTATCTTGAATAAGATGAAAATAACCAACTTTGGGAGTATACTTACCAGTTTTAGAGAGACTCCATACTAGCTGATCATCCTCAGTAGTAATTCTCACATGACTGGATATCACCAAGGCAACATAATTATTCCAAATTATGTTTTCCTGTTCCACAAATCCAAATAAATCAGCATGTAACCAGCGTTGATCCTGAAGTAATATTGTACCTAGGCATGCAGGGTGAGTGCACAAAGATGAGGGTCTCTTTTGGCACGTTAGATGCAATAGAAAACTAAAAAAACAGACATCCATCAACTTGCATGGATATTTTGAGACACTTACACAATGAATATTGCGATGAGTAGAACACAAGAAATGTAGGAAATTGAATGAACTTTCCAAATATATAATTTTTTTTCTATTGAAAATGTTGTTAACTATCTGAAGTTAGATATTTTTTAACGAGCACTTTTTATTTTTTGGACAAATTATAAGGTATATGTTTTTGTGGGTGCAGCGTCTGAGTGACTAAATGATGGAATAAACTTACAAAAATCGGTATACATATAGAGAACATATAGTACTAGTGCACGACTATTTTTCCAATAATAAATTTAATTTTTTTAATTTTTTTATTTATTATCTAAGAGATCAAACCTCGAAAACGGTACGTCAATTGTGGGTGCAGCGTTTAAATGTCTTAATGCAATTATTTGGAAATGGGTTTTTTATAGCATGTAGAGCTCGGTGTTCTTTAGTGCACCATACAATTTTTTTTTTAAATGGTTGAGAAACGAAAGAGATATGGACGAAACACTAACAGTGTGTTTTCTGTGTTGAGGAGTTTTTATAGAAGATCAATAAGAAAAAAATAGAAAAAATAATGTATTCTTGTTAAAATTTACACATTTGGAATCTACAAAAAAAACCATATCTATTTCTAAAATCTCATAAAAAATGGAGGTGTGCAGCATAATCAGACGAATGGCTAAACACGAGCATATTGAAAATTTGGATATAATGTTGAATTAGCCATGGTTT
>LPNX011138008.1:1395495-1406380 GCA_001517045.1 Pseudotsuga menziesii
GTTTTATTGAAGCAAAACGGGAGCGCGTTTTTGCAAGGTAAAACAAGAGCACGTTTTTGTGTACTATCCTAATTGGCATGCATGTTGGCAGCCTTGGGATTAGGCTTGGCAGGGTCAGGATTGCTTGGGATGATTTCTATTTTATGGATCAAGCGTGATTGACTTCATTCTACCATTGCATCTAAAAGGTCCCTCAACTTCTTGCACACACCCTGCAATATCCTTTAACACAGAAAACCAGCATTATGAAGTTTATCAATCATGGAGGCTGGTAAAACATGTCTCCATTTACACTCAAGCCAAGGGTCAATACCAATACACACCTCAGTTTCAGACCCAACTTTCCACACAAGTGCATGTCCAATCAAATCAAAGGACCAAAGTACAGCTTTCCAGCAAATGGATATGCCCTTCTTTTTCTTAACAGATTCCCTTATCCAATCAAGTAAGGTTAAGGGAAAAATATATTTCTGTAAAGCAATCTGAACCCAAAGTCCAGAACCATTAACCAGATTCCACACTTTTTTTGCAGCAAGTGATTTAGCAAATAATGTAGGATTTTTCAATGCCCAACCTCCCAGAGATTTGGGATTATCCAGAACCTTCCATGAAGACCAAGGTAAACCAGTAGAATCTGTATTACAAGACCATAAGAACTTGAAACAAATCTTCATAATTTTTTCAAGAATACCCACTGGTATCCAAAAATGCATCCAATATACTGGTATGGATTCCAGAACAAACTTCACCAATATTAGTTTTCCTCCCTTGGATAGCCATTTGAAACTCCAGTTTTTTATCCTCATTTCCACTTTAGTGATGAGCCAGTCCCAATCCTTCATGAGATATCTACAAGGTTTTAAATGGAAACCACGATATTTCATGCCATACTCAATTTTTTCAACATTAAAAGAAAAAATGTTATGTATCGTAATCAACTCAGTTTCATTTAATCCAGAATAATACAAAGAAGATTTATCCTCATTAATAATCATTCCAGATGCTTTACAAAAGATCAATAACACCTCATATAATGTCAATAAAGACTTTTCAGAGCCATCAGATAACATAATGATATCATCCACAAACAAAATATGAGATAGAATAATGTTGTTACCAAAGGAGATGCCCTGAAAATCCCCCCTGAATTGTGCATAAAGAATATACTTGCTCAAACCCTCTACCACAATAAGAAAGAGTAATGAAGCCAAAGGGCAACCTTGCCTAAGCCCCCGACCAGATCTAAAAAAATTAGATGCCACCCCATTAATAAGAACAACAAAAGAAACGGATGTAATACTGCTCATCACCCAGGTAATGAAGGAAATAGAAAAGCCCATTTTAATCATAATAACCTGTAGAAAAATCCAGTTTACTCGATCATATGCCTTAAATAAATCGATCTTAAGTACCACTGATTTCATAGCCTTAACATGAATAGAATGCAAACCTTCCTGAATAATTCCAACAGCTTCATGAATCTGTCTGCCAGGCAGGAATCCAAACTGTTCTTTTGAAATGATTCTCCCCAATATCTTTTTAATACGGGTAGAAATGATTTTACCAATGATCTTGTAAACAAAGTTACATAAAGATATAGGTCTGAAGTCATCAAATGACTTTGGACAATCAGTCTTGGATATTAAAGCAATAAAGGTAGTATTAAAAATAGCAGGAATTTTACCAGACAATCTCGATTCTTCTATAACTCGTAAGAGATCACTTCCTAGGACATCAAAGAGTACCCTGTAAACTTCCACCAGAATCCCATCAAGTCCAGGGCTCTTATCATTTTTACTGACTGACAAAATAGACTGAATTTCCTCAAGTGTAACAGGAATCATAAGGTCTAAATTTTCAGTTTCAAATATGTCAGAAGGATATTTGTCAGCAATATCCAAAATCTCTATTAAATGAAGATTCTCATCAGCATGAAACAGAGTTTCAAAATGTTGTACTCCCGCCCCTACAATAGCCTCAAACCCTTCGACAATATTACCCCTATCATCTGCTATCTTCCATATAGTATTAACAAATTTCCTATGATTAACAAATTTGTGAAAGAAAGGTGTGTTATCATCACCATATAGTAACCATGGCTCTACTCTTTTGTCTGGCTTCCTTCTCTCTATCAAGCAAAATATTTCTTCTTCTAGCTTCCAACTCATACAGAGAATCTTTATCAACTTCAATAGAAAAACAAAAGCCCAAATTGTTGCAAGCATTCCCTAATAATTGCTCAATCTCTGCTACTTCTTTAGTATCACGTTCTTTCCTCTTGACAGACCAACAAATAGATACATTTTTAATCTTTTTAAGATTATCACAGAATTGAGATGCAGGAGACAAAACATAACTATCATCATACATTTTCCAAGTGTTTTTCAATAATAAAACCAGATCCTCATGTTCCACCCAGTGAGGATTGAACTTAAAAGGACTATGTGAAATCTTGTTATGACCCAAAATTTACAAAAAAACAGGTTGATGATCTGAATCTCCCCCACACCCCACCCATTGATGAAAGCAGAGTTCATATTCCAAGAGATCAACAGAAATCAACAATCTAATCTGTCCAATCGTTTACAAATATTTTCACACCCAACTCTTATGTTGCTCCGAGTGGGTAAAACCACACTTGGCACAATGTCCACAAGACCATGATCATCCAGAATTTTTGCAAAAAAATCAGACAGACAATCACCTCTGGCCCTATCACCCCAAATCTCAATAACCCAATGGAGAAGTTCAGATCCCCACCAAAGATAATCTTAGAACAATTAAGACTCACAAAATTCAATAGATGGTTCGAGAACCCTTCTCTCTCAACATAAGGTCCATAGACATTGAGAAAACCTAACTCGATTTTGAGTTAAGATGAATAAATAGCTACATATAATCCCGAATCCATTGCCCAAGAATTCAAGAATTGTAAAACTCTAAATTTCCAACCCACAAGCAAACCTCCAAATTTGCCTTTAGCATCCACCGAACAAAAAGACCACCCATCACCCATAAAGATTCCAAAATACTAGAAGAATAAACCCCATCACCCATAGTTTCTTGAATAAATAAAACATCAACATAGTTTTTTGAATAAATAAAACATCCACAGACCAGTCTACAAATAGCTAGTTTTTTGGATTTACTGGCTAAACCGCTGCAATTAAGAGTCATTACAATCATAAGAAAACCCTAAGAGACGCATCCACTGCTCTAAGTGCGCCGTGCCCCATAAACATCAGATTGAACTGTAACTTCCTAAGATAGTTCAGTAGTCAAATCAGCCCTATTTCCAACAGAAATAACAGGGGCCACCAATCCCTTAGAGCTGGGGCCACCAATCCCTTAGAGTTGGATATAACAACTTGACGTGCAGACTGTCAAAGTAAAATGAAAAACAAACCTTCAACGACCTTGGATTTCTTAAACATTTAGAAGTTTGGATGCTTATTAAACGTGGTAATAAAAGAAAAGTTGGTGGCGTAACCATTCGATTCTAAGATTTCCACGATATCAAGAACACATCTTTAAGATTGTATCATCTGTTGTTGTAACCGGCCCGGCGGCCATTAAAAAATTATTTGAATTCTTGTTCAATATTTGGAAATAACATCACACACAGCTTTAAACACTAATCCATCACGTTACAGATGCTGATTGATCTGAAATTGACAGTACTCAAACTATTTTGGTGGCAGCTCTCGATCGATGCTCTATAACAAGCTTTTCTGCAAACCAATCTAATCTCTCAGCATTGCTCTGAGAAACCCTACTTCTCCATCCAAATGGTATGTTCATGGATTCCGTGCTCTTTTCTTTCAACGTCTCCTCCGCCATTTCCATCAATGCTTTCACGTTCCCTTCACTCACACCTCCACTGGGCTTCCTCGTTGCCTGCGAAATCATCATGAAACCCCACAAACAGAATCTGTAACCTATTTTTAATATTGAATGAAAAAATCTTGCAAAACTTTTTCTAAATTTAAACTTTGCCAAAGAAGTACCGTGAGGGTTTATAAATTACCTGCAATCTTACATAGTTTTGTGGATTGTGACGAAACGCCAGGCTCACTGCATGATCCACAATATCTGAGATTCCTGCAGTGACAATATTCATAATCGGCTTTGCCCATTCCAGTATCCCCCAGCTTTTGACCTGCTGGTATTTGTATGTATAATCAAGCTCTCCTGTTCCCAGGGACAACACCAAGACATCATCCACCCCTTTTACAGACGGAAACTCAACCTTATTGTTCATCACATGAGTAATGGCTGCCGCTGTGGGGTTGTTCATCACTAACCCACCATCGATTCCCACAATTGTCGTTTGCCTGTCAACGGACTTAATCGGAATAGGGTTCTCAAATCCAGGATAAGACATTGTGGCACGACAGACTTCCCAGATATTGAAATTGTAATTCTGAGTATGGCGTGCACTTGCCTCTGAGAACAGGAAGGGGGAAGCACTGCATAAATCGTAGCATGGAATCAGAATTGGCTTCAGCGTGTCTCTCAATGTTAATGGCTGTCCATCACTCTTGCTGAACAGGCCCTGCAGAATCCTTCCAAGGCTTTTGCTAGTTGACCATTTTGACACAGTAGCTGCATTAATGATCCTAAGTATTAGCTTACAGAACAACCCATATGACTGCAATTGGAACATCTGTTTCCCTTTTTCTGTAATGAAATCCATCGTCTCCTGGGCTGTGTAAAGAGCTCCGCCATTTTCACCCTTAGCGAATAACGCAGCAATAATAAGCCCCCCAGTATTAGTCCCGGCGGCAATGTCGAAATACTCTGCGATGCTTGCATTGGGATTTCCGGTTTTGCGTTTCAGAGCGTTTTGGAGATATAACAGATAATGGCAGGCGAGAATCCCTCTCATTCCGCCTCCATCGATACTCAAAATGCAAATTCTTTTGGTAGATTCTGTATACTTTGGGTTCTCCGCAAGACATGATGAACCAGATTGTAAAAGCCAATTGCTTTCTAGTAGGGAGAAAATTTCACGGCTGATCTTGTCAGTATCTCGATGACTCTCACTCGATTCATCGGCCCCGACTTGACAAGTGCTCTTCATTAAGGCCATGAAATCGCACCGAAGAATGATTTCTCAGATATAATAAAACACCTTCAGGTCGAATCTCCTTCAGAGAATCAGCTATATATATCGAGCTAATTAATTGCAGAGAAATATATACCAGCTGAGACTATTTGAACACATTGAATTATTCCATCAAAAGCCACCTGGACTCAAGGATCGCAGAATGCATTGATATCGATAAAAAATAGTACAACTGTCTGCCGCCTCCATAAAATCGAATCTATGTTGGGAGAGAGCTATCCATGAAAGACGAAAGATGGCTTCCTGTGCTGTTTTTCAATAGACATTCCAGCACTGTACAGTTTTGATGCTCATCTCCTCCCGTACAAATCTAGCTATTCCACCCTTTCACAAGGCGGCGCAGACATTTAAACCTAATCTTCTACCAACTCATTTCAGCTTCCCTTAATTGCAGCCCCATATCTTCATGCTTAAACTTCCCAGCTTCGACGACCTGTGCCCTCTATAAATTAATTTAGAAACAACAGCAAATAGACCACGTTTGAATTAGTTCCTAAGGAACTATATTATTCAAATCAATTGACTGCATCTCTTACGCTCAAGCAAACATAGTTGAACTGTTCATATTATCATAGAATTATCAGGAAGACCTATAATCGTTTGACCCTTCTCTATCCAGGAAAAAGCTGTTCAAAGAATTGATAGCTTGTCATATATCCAGTAGGAGCCATCAATCCATGTATCCAAAAACAATATAAAATTTTGATCCTTTTATATAACCACTGAAATCATTATTCAAGTATATAATACTATTTTATTCAGTCGCACAAATCCTGTCGAGTCACTCACAAATTCGATTTTCGCATTTTGTACATTTATAAAAAAAACAAAACAATATGAGCTCGTTTGGGAATATCTTTTTCTAAAGATAATTATACTCCTTTGTTCCGTCCCACAAATCGTGCCGAGTCTCATTTAAAACTCACATTTTGTACGTTCATAAAAAAAACAAGACAATATGAGATCAATCCTGCCGAGTCCCATTTAAAACTCACATTTTGTACGTTCATAAAAAAACAAGACAATACGAGCTCATTTGGGAATTTCTTTTTCTAATGGTTAATCCTAACCCTAACAATACGAGATCATTAGGGAATTTCTTTTTCTAACGGTTAATCCTAACCCTAAATTTTTATGGTGGTTATATAGATAATTGTATTATTAGGTTGATATATATATATATAATTTGAAATTTTGGTTTTCTTTAACACGAATAACAAAATTAATTCAATATAACAAGTATACCGTCATGATTTATGTTTAAATGTATTTTGAACAAAATTTAAATATAATTTGAAATTTTGGTTTTCTTTAACATGATTAACAAAATTAATTCAGTGTAACAAGTATATAGTCATGACTTATGTTTAAATGTATTTTGAACAAAATTTAAATAAACTTGATTTAAATAGAAATTGTTTAAAGTTTATGTATATCATAAATGGATAACTATAATGATTTAGTAATTAGTTTTATTATGTCCATAGAAATTTAGATACTATCTCAAATTTTGGACTTGCTTGAGCCTATCAACAAGATTAACCCAAGTATAACAAGTGTAGAACACGGATTCATTTTATAGTCCTTGAATATTGTTATGCTTAAATGCATCTTGATTAAGATTTAAATAAGCTTCAGTTAAAGTGGTTAAAGAAACACCTAACAATTTGCAGTTTTTTTTTAAATAGTATTTGTTTTGTTCTTATATTAATTCTAAGAATCTAGTATGAATAATGGATATAAATTAATATATTTTAGCCTTTTGTTTAAAAACCATCTATCTTCACAAAACTAAATAGTTGGTTGTGTTTATGGACATTAACCGACCACTTTACTTGTGGTTTTGCTTGTGTCCACTTTACTTGTGGTTGTGGTGGTGTTTATCCTTTGTTTAAGTGTCATTTGGCTCCATGTGTCTATCTGCATTCACCAACCACTTTACTTGGGGCATACACACACTCACCCACCTAGGCTTCATTAAAATACAAACACATTGATGTATGTGTTTATTTTGGGACACAATAAACTTCCCCAATCTAGCTCCACTATAATAATAATAATAACAACAACAACAACAACACATGGATGCACATCATTTTTTTTTAAATTTGTAATAAATTTTTTTTTTTTTTATAGGACATACAAACACTTTCCCAAATAAATTACTATCAAATAATACAATATTCTTTTTATATAACATCTTAAAATTTAAATTATATTATTTTTCAATAATAAATTTATAAATATAAAAAATATTATATACTTATATTTTTTTAAAATATTTTTAAATTAATAAAAGTAACTAAATTATAATAGAATTCCATTTGAATGCCTTAACCTACCCCTTGAATTTCTTAACATAATTAACACCATTTGTTTGAGTTAGATTTGTAACAAGATATCATATTTTTATTTAAATGATTCAAAGAATACCAAAATATATGACAAAAATAATAACAGTTTTCTAGTGCAAGATGGGTGTAATTTTTTAAGAAAATAATAAGATTGTTTTAAAGGATTGGAATTCTCATTTTAAGAATCTTTATGAGTCCCCTTGTGTCATGGATAACATTCAAACCTTCCTTATAGCATAATAAGTTTTTTTAGAAGGCATGTATTTCAATGGGATTAAACATCTTGCACATGGAAAAGCTAAGGACATTGAAGGCTATCAAGTAGAAATCCTAAAAATTGGAGGGCTCGTCCTCATCCCTTACTTCCACAAGCTATTCAATCTAACAGTCAAGCAAGGTTCCCCTAAACCATGGAATCATAGCCTCATTGTTCCTATTTTTAAAAGCACTCATAAGAATAACCCCTCCAATTATTGGGCTATTATGATTACCCCTCTCTTAGCAAAGTTATATGGTATTGTTTTGGAAAATAAGATCAACACATGGATAGAAAGTGAAGGTAAAGGGAATAAAGTCGAGGTGGGTTTTAGAAGGCATCATTCAACCACAAACCACCTTGTTATACTAAGGGGTGTGTGCAAGAAGTTGAGGGTCTCTTTTGGCACGTTAGATGCAATACAAAACTGAAAAAACAGGCATCCATCAACTTGCAAGGATATTTTGAGACACTTACACAATGAATCTTGCGATCAGTAAAAAACAAGAAATGTAGGAATATGAATGACCTTTCCAAATATATATATTTTTTTCTATTGAAAATGTTGTTAACTATATAAAGTTAGATAAATTTTAACGGGCACTTTTTATTTTTTGGACAAATTATAAGGTATATGTTTTTGTGGGTGCAGCGTCTGAGTGTCTAAATGATGGAATAAACTTACAAAAACCGGTATACATATAGAGAACATATAGGACTAGTGCACGACTATTTTTCCAATAATAAAAATAATTTATTTTTTTTTTAAATTATCTAAGAGATCAAACCTTGAAAACGGTACGTCAATTGTGGGTGCAGCATTTGAATGTCTTAATGGAATTATTTGGAAATGGGTTTTTTATAGCATGTAGAGGTTGGTGTTCTTTAGTGCACCATACAATTTTTTTTTAAATGGTTGAGAAACGAAAGAGATATGGACGAAACACTACCAGTGTGTTTTTTGAGTTGAGGAGTGATGACAGAAGATAAATAAGAAAAAATAGAAAAAATTATGTATTCTTGTTAAAATTTACATATTTAGAATCTGCAAAAAAAACCATATCTGTTTCTAAAATCTCATAAAAAATGGAGGTGTGCAGCACAATCAGATGAACCGCTAAACACGAGCATATTGAAAATATGGATATAATGCTGAATTTGTCATGGTTTATCATACTCCAAGGCACAGGCATGTTGAATCCGAAGCAAAGTAGAAAGCAGACACATAGGCATAGGAATTCCATGAAAGCATGGGTGGAGGCTCGGCCTTATCATTTGGAGGGAATAAAATTTTGAATTTAACAAAACGCGTGCGTGATTTAACTCTACAAAACGTGTGCACGTTATATACAAACAAAACACGTGCGCGTTATGTGAATTACAATTTCTTCAATAATAATAATAATAAATGAATTATTAAATAATATATGTATATATAATCTCACCTACCCTTAGGTTTAAAAAACATCCATCGCATAATAAGTTGTTCGGGTGAAAAACATGCATTACATAATAAGGCCCCCGCCTTGATTTTGTTATTAACTTTGTTCGGTTTTATAAGTTATTAGTTTAAATATTTTTTAAATTTTCTTTAAAAAAAATTATTAATTAGTCTTTTAATTATATAAAATATATTAACATTAATTGTAATAAATTAAATTAATAATAAAATATCAAAGATATTCATAAAATTTATATATTTTAACATATAATTGCTTATAAATTAAATAATAAAAATGATAATTCAAAATTATGAAAATTAGGATGTAACGCTAATAAATTAATTACTAAAAAATAATAATTCAAGATTAAAATGTTATTGCAAATAAATCAACCAATAAAAAATAATAATGTAAGATTAAGATGTTATTTTAAAATAAGTTTTTGGTTTAAAATATCATCTATTATAATCGTTTAAATTTTTTAAGGAAGTTTTAGGAAATCTAAGACAACAACTTTGCAAACTTGATAGTATGTTATTAGTTAAAAAAATTATATGTATTTTAAAATTATATATTAAAATTTTACAAAATTGTAAAATAAAATTGGTTTATAAAAGTAAATAATAACATTTTGTTGAATATAGAGATTCAAGCTTAAAGGAAGAAATTTTCCACAACTCAACAAGGTTCAATTCCAATGAGGGGTGAACATAGAGCCATGGGGCACCTTGAGGTAGTGATGATCTGGTGACTCATGGAGACATGAGTGGATCCATGTCCTCCTCCTTAGGGCTGAGCTAGTTGGGGGGAGACACCCAAAATCCAACCACTTAAGGTTGGTATTGGGGTTGGTGTAACTTAAATAACTATAATCATAATTTCTTAGACGAAAAGCCACTCTCACAAATAAAAAAATTATAGTAACCAAAAAAATATGGGTTTCAACTTCATCATCATCATCATCATCATCATTAACATGATCATCATCTTCAACTTCATGATCATCATCATCACCATCAACATCATGAACATCATCATCACCTTCCTCATCATCTTCATCATCATCATCATCATCAACATGATCAACATCTTCATTATCTTCATATTCATCTTCATCATCATCATCATCATCACCTTCCTCATCATCATCATCATCCCCATCGCCATCATCATTATCATCATCCTCATCCTCCTCATCACCTTCCTCATCATCTTCATCATCATCGTCATCCTCCTCCTCATCATCATCATCAGCTTCACCATCACCATCATCATCATCATCATTAACATGATCATCATCTTCAACTTCATGATCATCATCATCATCACCTTCCTCATCATCTTCATCATCATCATCATCAACATCATGAACATCATCATCATCACCATCGTTGTCATCATCATCATCATCATCCTCCTCCTCCTCATCACCTTCCTCATCATCAACATCATCATCACCATCATCGTCATCATCAACATCGCCATGATCATCATTATCATCTTCATCATGTTCATCTTCATCATCATCATCATCCTCATCATCATCATCAACATGAACATCATCATCATCATCATCATCACCATCATCAACATGATCATCATGATCACCATCAACATCATCAACATCATCATCATCATCATCATCATCATGAACATCATCATCATCATCATCATCATCACCATCAACATCATGAACATCATCATC
>LPNX011138008.1:1418076-1444317 GCA_001517045.1 Pseudotsuga menziesii
CATCCTCATCCTCATCATCATCATCACCTTCATCATCATCATCATCATCATCATCATCAACTTGATCATCATCATCAATTTGATCATCATCACCACCATCAACATCATGAACATCATTGTCATCATCCTCATCATGATCACCATCAACATCATGAACATCATCATCACCATCATCATCATCATCATCATCATCATCATCATCATCACCATCAACATCATGAACATCATCATCATTCATCATCATCATCCTCATCGTCATCATCACCATCAACATCATGAACATCATCGTCGTCATCCTCATCATCATCCTCGTCATCATCACCATCAACATCATGAACATCATCATCATTCATCATCATCATCCTCATCATCATCATCACCATCAACATCATGAACATCATCATCATCATCCTCATCATCATCACCATCAACATCATGAACATCATCATCATTCATCATCACCATCCTCATCATTCCTCATTACCATCAACATCATGAACATCATCATCATCATCATCATCATCATCCTCATCATCATCACCATCAACATCATGAACATCATCATCATTCATCATCATCATCATCCTCATCATCATCATCACCATCAACATCATGAACATCACCATCATCATCATCCTCATCATCATCCTCATCCTCATCCTCATCATCACCTTCATCATCATCACCATTAACATCATGAACATCATCAGCATCATCCTCATCATCATCACCATCAACATCATAAACATCATCATCATCATCCTCATCATCATCATCCTCATCATCATCACCATCAACATCATGAACATCATCATCATTCATCATCATCATGCTCATCGTCATCATCACCATGAACATCATGAACATCATCATCATTCATCATCATCATCCTCATCGTCATCATCACCATCAACATCATGAACATCATCATCAGCATCCTCATCATCATCACCATCAACATCATGAACATCATCATCATTCATCATCATCATCCTCATCATCATCATCACCATCAACAGCATTAACATCATCATCATCATCCTCATCATCATCACCATCAACATCATGAACATCATCATCATTCATCATCACCATCCTCATCATCATCATCACCATCAACACCATGAACATCATCATCATCATCCTCATCATCATCATCATCATCAACTTCATCATCATCATCACCATCATCATCATCATCATCATCATCATCAACATCATCATCATCACCATTGCCATCATCATCATCACCTTCATCATCATCATCAACATCATCATCACCATCAACATCATCTTCATCATCATCATCATCATCATCATTAACGTGATCATCATCATCATCATCATCATCATCATTAACGTGATCATCATCATCATCATCATCATTCATCATCATCATCATCACCATCAACATCATGAACATCATCATCATTCATCATCATCATCCTCATCATCATCATCACCATCAACATCATGAACATCATCATCATTCATCATCATCATCCTCATCATCACCATCACCATCAACATCATGAACATCATCATCATCATCCTCATCCTCATCATCATCACCATCAACATCATGGACATCATCATCATTCATCATCATCCTCATCATCATCATCATCACCATCAACATCATGAACATCCTCATCCTCATCATCATCATCATCATCACCATCAACATCATGGACATCCTCATCATCATCCTCATCATCATCATCATCATTAACGTGATCATCATCATCACCTTCCTCATCATCTTCATCTTCATCATCTTCATCTTCATCTTCCTTAAAAAGATAATTACTTTCTTTTAAAATTTATAACTTACAAAATATTAAATTTAATTTTCATAATATTGTTTTTCATCTATAATGATAAATGTTTTATAATAAGTAAATTTAAACATAAATTTTAAGAGGTAGGTCTACTATCTTCATCAACACAATATTGTTATTGTTTAGGATGTTAGATAACAATTTTATTGGATAGACTAACTATCTTCATCAAAAAGATATTCTTTTATTAAATATTTATATTAAATTTCTATATTTATATTTAAATTGAATGTATTCTAAATCATGTCTAAGTAATGAAGTATATGTTTATTTCTATCTCACTGATTTAAGTTCCTATGTCCTTAAATTATATAAGTCATAATAATGAAGGTTGTGTGTAATTTATTTAAGTTTACTTTCTCCTTATAAATTGGATTTTGGATTACTAATATAAAATGATTTTAGTATATCTTCTTACTTCATAATCTATTTTCATTTATTTATGAATAACTAGTCATGGAACATAAAGTTTAAATTTATTTTTTTCTTATAAAAACAATAATAGTTTAAATAAATTTTCTATATCTTTTTATTTCATTTATTTATACATGAATATTACCTCACCATGTTTTAAAATTTAAATATGTCACATTTTTAAATGATAATCTTTAAATCACTACATCTAATGATTTTAGTTGATATTCTAATTACATTTAGCAGTACACCCACCCCATTAATTGTGCTTAAACATATCGCATGCGCGTTTTGCTTATACAAATCGCGTACGTGTTTTGACTCTATATAATGCGTGCGCGTTTTGGGACTGTTAAAACAGTGAATTGTCTTTGTCCGAGAGCAACTTCACTCTGTTTTTATGAAAATTCCGATTAGCGCGCATTTTTTTTCAAGAGCACGAGCCTGCCTGTGGAAATACTCACAATCTACACATTCTCCATCATTATTTTTGTTATGTAGGTGCAGCATTGAGGACATCTTTCATGGTTAAGGAGCACACAGGATAAGATATCAAGCTTCAATGTCATTTCATGGTGATGGTGGATATAACTTTCATTTGCTTATTATTCAAGAGAACCAAAGGTAAATTTTCCCATTCATTATTGTTTTGATGGGAAACATGAAAAATTGAGAAGGAAGATTAAAGCACCTTGAAGGATCAATAGTTATAAAGCAAGTTAAAGGTTTGGAAGCTTGTAATTGAGGAGCAACAAAAACAAACTATATTGACATTGATCATTGTGGTGATGGGGAATGTACGTAACCGAGGAATAAAATCAGCAAGGAAGAAGAGACCTCAAGAAGTCATCAAAGAAGAGAAAGAAAAGAAAAGAATAGACATGATGAATCAGAGGCTTTCTTTGGAAACTAATCCAAATCCAAATATAGAGGATACGGCGGTTCATCCTATTAATCCAACACAAGAAAAAATGAAGCATTCACTAGAGGGACCTTCAATTTCCACAATAGTTGTTGAACAAGCACCCCATGTAAGTATTCAAGAAGCAAAACGTAGGTGCTCATTAGGGGATGTTTCAAATCCCACATCAAGTCAAAGTGATAAGTTACCATCTCAAGACGAAGCTCATGAAGAGGCGTTGGACATGGAGCCTACTGTTGAAGAGGCGTTGGACATGGAGCCTATTGTTGAAGAAAAAAATGTTATCCGGACCATTGATGAAGATGTTGGACTTCCACCATCCAACTACCAGGAAGAGAATGAAGGACAACAAGCTGCTACTGAAACGCCAGAGCGTATTGTTGATGCACTAGATGATAGAAATCCAACCCCCTTACCTCTATTAGAAAGCACACGTCAAAGAACTCCGAAGCGTATACAATTTGATGAAGGACTCCTCAATTCCATTGAAGGTACGCTATCTAAACGTAGTATTGCTTATCAAACTCAACAGATACTAAATAAATATTTTGTTTCTAAATGTGATGGAGATAAATGTAGATTATTTTTATCATTGTTAAAATCTAGGGGCATGAATATTGTTAGGAAATTGTTAGGGATAAAGATGATAAAGCCATCTGAACCAAGTTCTCATATAGTTAAAAGCTTAGTAGATGCCTTTGGTAAAATTGGTAAGAACACACGGTCAAAGGACCGCAATGCGGCTCATCGTGTGTTGTCACAAGCAATTGTAAATAAGAACACCAGGTTCCTTTGTTTTCTCAAGCCTACATCTAAACTAGTTAATTTGAATGTAAAAACCCTTCGTAGGTATTCTATTAGAAGAGAACATCTTGACACAACCGTCCAAATAGATTTTTGGGCCTTTATTGGTCGGTTGCCACGTCGTGACATGAAGCTAGTTGATGCAGTAAAGGGACTAGTGCAGAGTTTTTGGCATGATCACACTAGGCCTTCTTCAAACCGGAAGGATGTACTACAACTGAGAAGGGGTTCAAAGGACCATGAACCACATATTAAGAATCTTCTTGGTATAACCCAGACAGAACTATACGAGAAATTTAGGAATGAACATAGACAATTGAATTTGGGGCAAAGATCTTTTGAGAAATGTAAGCCCTGGTATGTTAGAATAAATACTCTTCGTAACACTTGTTGTTGTAGATACCATGTAGAATATGAATATTACTATGAAACATTTTTGTACATTCGTCGTGTGTTGCATACTAACCATGTGTAGGATTTCTCCTTGACAATACCACCGACCTCATCAAGAGAATTCATTCATAGTATCATGTGCAATAGGCCTAAGGGGAAAAATTACTATGCAAAATCCTGTATGGATGGAACTTGCACCAACTGTGCTGGAATGGCATTATTGAGCCAATGTATGCACGAGACTGGAGACAATGAATTTGGGAATATGGTTACAGACATGAAAAGTTTTAAATATATCAGCTATGAAATAGTCCCAGGGAAAGAAAGCAAAAAAATACAATTGGTGACATCTCAGGTACATGCATTTATCTATAAATTTATGTTTGAACAGTTGCATTTCATTCCTTACTTACAAAAAAACCTGATATTGAGATCATTTTGTGTCAACAGGTACAAGTTAGTGTCTTCGTCAAGGAATTTATTGAAAAGACACGTCAATATGTTCAGCATGTCCACTTGGCACGATGGCAGGGTGAGAAGTTTAGAATATGCAGAGATACATTTCCTTGTGGCACTATACTTTCAGTTGTTGATTTCTCCGACAACTACACTCTGCAACCTCAAAATGAGATCCAAATTCAGTATTATCACTCTAAGTAGGTTTCCTTGATGGTGCATATCACATATAGGCATGGCCCAAATAGTAGTGAAGAGCAAAGAGAAATTCTAAAAGAATATCACTTCTACATAAGTGATGATAGCTGCCATGACTTCCACTATGTACGTCATTGCTTCATCATGTTCTATGATCATTTGAAGGGCAGGAACATACAGATGGATCGACACCAGATTTGGTCTGATGGATGTGCTGGTCAGTTCAAAAATGCATGCATATTTCAATGGTTGTGTTCATTGCATAAAAACTACAAAGTTCCACATATGTGGAACTATTTTGAGACTGGGCATGGTAAAGGAGAGCATGATGGAGCCAGAGCATGTGTCAAAACAGCCCTACGAAGAGAGGAATTGAAATTATCGGCAATATCTACTATTCAAAATGCTCAATCTATAGTCAGGTGGTGCACGTCAGTAATGGGAGAGGAATCAGCTATGCGAGTAGAATCCACAAGAAAGAGACATGTGGAGAGATTTTTTTGGGAGGTGGTAGAAATATATCGTTCACATGCATGGGAATGCAAGACTGTTCCTGGGACTTGTGGCTTTCATTCGATTCGAAGTTCTGATAACCCAGTATTTGAAATTTGGACCAGAAAACTCGCTTGTTTTTGCCCGCCTTGTTGTGATGGTGACTGGGATGTGTGTGAATCATTGGATTGGGTTGATGGATGGGATCGCATATCACTTCCACTTATTCAGCATGCAATTGTTGAGTTAACTCCATTGGAAGAAGACCAATCATATATTTCTATAGATTTTGATCATGTATCAGACCTTGTACAACCTGGTATGATGCATTTCCTTAACATTTTTTTGTTAAATTTACGTAGTCTTGAAACTCACATTAATGGCCTTGTATCACACAAAAAATATTTGATCATATACCTACAATCATACTATGCAGGACACATATACGCAGTGGTTGCCTCAAAAGATAGTGAATGGGGTGGTGATTACTGGTTGGCACGTTGTATAGAGGGAAAGCAAACCCTCATTATGTCCATGCTTGATGATGAAAACAACCACTTCCCCACTGGGTCTATGGTTGTTAAAGATGAATACCTTACACATGACAATAATGCAAGAAAGAAGGGTGGATATGTTTATAGGGATTACAAACCAGGTGCAAGTGTGTATCACTTTACCAACTTAATCATTGGTACAAACCTCCAGGTACAAACAATGCCTAGCCCAAATTCATCGAAGGTACGCTACTTCTTACCGGATACAGAGCACGAGAGACTAATGGAGACCATCATTATAAGAGATGATCCGGAGGGCTTGGTTGTATGATAATAGGTGGGATCTAGCATGATGAGGTATGTATCATAATTTAAATTTCCCCATGTATGTTTCTTATGAATATGTCAATTTTGTGTTTTTGATATGCAAAATTTTCCATAATGTTGTTTATAAATATGCCAAAAGTTCTCTTGTATGGCAAGTTAATGAACTTGCCAAATTTTACATATGATCAATAAACCATATATATCAATCATATGAACATTTCAAGATCTCATTCACAGGATATACATAACATTAGAATACATACATGTACCTCTATAGGTCATACCTATCAAAGTTCTTTGTAGGCTCTCTTACAGGACTAAAACCCTAATTTTTAAAGTAGGTAATATTGTCAATGTTTTCAACCGATATATACAACTAGGATGATGGAAACAAGATGCCGCAACAATAAACTTATGTTTTAAGGCTTGTATAATTTCCTTCTTGACAACTCACCTCTTATACCCACATGTCCATTGCCAAAGGGGTAGTGCCTAGTAGTGTTGGAATTTCATCTCATTTTTTTATTGAGAAGTTTAATTTCTACTTAAAAGATAATAAAAGATAATAAGAGATTTATTTAAATTTGTTTCTAGTTGATTATGTTTTTTGAACATTGAAAGTGGAAGGAAATAACCTACCAATATTGACACAAACAACTCAAAAGTAACATGCTTCAACATTATGCATATGAAGTATTCAAAAGTAACATGCGCTAACATTATGCATGTGAAGTAGGTAAACATCATGCATGTGAAGATATTAAGTGATAAACTTAATAAACAAACAAAATTTGGAACCTCTCATGCTTTCGAAAGGTTAATGTTTCATATGCATAATAGAAAATTTTGGGAGGCTGACATGTTGGGTCATTGGTGTACTTGAAATTGTGATATTTTAATTTTCAATTAAAAGATATGATTTTATTAAGGAGTTTAATTTCCAATTAAAAGATAACAATAAACTCATTTCCTCATGTTTCTCATTGATCATGTATTATAAAAATCCTGAAACAAAACAACATACTAGCAATGACAGCTTGACAACTCAAAAGTAACATTAAGTCGTTGATGCATAGAAAGCCACGGATGGTGGGGATGTGGTTGGCGTTGCCATATTTCCCATGCCCAAACACGCTAGCAAGAGTTGACAAAATTCAAAATTGTGGCTCCGTGAGGTTTTTTGCACATCGGGCCCAAGTCCACCAGGTGTCCCTAAACAATATCTGGAGGTGACCTGCAACTCGCCATAGATTGATGCTTGGGCCTCCGATCGACAAACCGTCGATTATGTTGGATTCGTGACATGGGATTTTAGCTAGGTGGGGGCCTCTCCCTCCTTTCCATTGCCTGATGACCTCCGTCTACGGTGGTTTCTGAAGCTAGGCTTTCCCTCAGTAAGGGACAATGCAGTCACGCCAACAAGGGCCAAAGCTAGAAAGCTACGGATGGTGGGGATGCAGTTGGCATTGCCATATTTCCCATGCCCAAACATGCTAGCAGGAGTTGATGGAATTCAAAATTGCCACTTCGTGAGGTTTTTTGCACACCGGGCCCAAGTCCACCAGGTGTCCCTGGACGGTATCTGGAGGTGACCTGTAACTCGCCATAGATCGATGCTCGGGCCTCTGATCGACAAATCGTTGATTCCGTTGGATTCGTGACATGGGATTTTAGCTAGGGGGGGGCCTCTCCCTCCTGTCCATTGCTCGATGACCTCTGTCTACGGTGGTTTCTGAAGCTATGGTTTCGCTTAGTAGGGGACAATGCAATCACACCAACGAGGGCCAAAGCTGGAAAGCCACGGATGGTGGGGATGTGGTTGGCATTGCCATATTTCCCATGCCCAAACATGCTAGAAGGAGTTGACGGAATTCAAAATTGCCGCTTCGTGAGGTTTTTTGCACACTGGGCCCAAGTCCACTAGGTGTCCCTGAACAGTATCTGGAGGTGACCTGCAACTCACCATAGATCGATGCTCGGGCCTCCGATCGATGAATCGTCAATTCCGTTGGATTCATGACGTGGGATTTTAGCTAGTGGGGGGCCTCTCCCTCCTGTCCATTGCCTAGTGACCTCCATCTACGGTGGTTTCTGAAGCTAGGGTTTCTCTCAGTAGGGGACAATGCAGTCACGCCAATGAGAGCCAAATCTAGAAATCCATGGATGGTGGGGATACGGTTGGCGTTTCCATATTTCCCATGCCCAAACATGCTAGTAGGAGTTGACGGAATTCAAAATTGTCGCTCCGTGATGGTTTTTGTGCACCGGGCCCAAGTCCACCAGGTGTCCCTGAACGGTATCTGGAGGTGACCTGCAACTTGCCATAGATCGATGCTCGGGCCTCCGATCGATGAACCGTCGATTCCATTGGATTCGTGACATGGGATTTTAGCTAGGGGGGATCTCTCCCTCCTGTACATTTCCTAGTGACCTCCGTCTACGATGGTTTCTGAAGCTAGGGTTTCACTCAGTAGGGACAATTCAGTCACGCCAATGAGAGCCAAAGATGGACAATGCATTTCATGCCAACGAAGGCCAAACTTGGAAAACCCTATCCCTAACTAGGGTTTATTGTTTAACATGCATGGCCCATAACCATAACCCTACCAAGGAAACCCCAATATTATCTTACTGTCACAACTCAATTCAGAATCAATCTAATGTTGAAGTGAAATTTTTCAAATTCGGTGGACTTATGCTTCAAATCATGTTGATTCACCAAGTTGGTTCTCAGTATTTGGATTCTATTGTAGTTCCTTTAATGCTGAGTGATTATTCATTGGGTGCATGAGGTTTGTTGAATAGTGTTGTTGGTTGTTGATGAAATGTGAAGCATGTATTGCACTTAGTTTTATTAAATTACACTTGAGCATTGACTTAACTTGTAATTTATTGAATCCAAACTCACAATTTTTAATTAGATATATCTAATTGGTGTGAAAGTAGTGAGTTCATTGAAACCTTGAAATACATTTTATTGCACTTATATTTATTAAATTAGACGAGCAAGAACTTTGACTTTAGTGTGCATGTATTGAGATAATTGAAACCTTTAAATATAATAGTTTTTTCTTTTGACATAGTGCATTCATAAGTAATAGATAATCCTCACAAATCATTACAATAGATTGACACAAGAACATGTGGAAACCAAAGAACAAATTCAAAGTGAAATGTATCATTCATTTATAACTGAAATGTCAATGTACATGTCTCCAAAAGTACATATATATCCAAAAGTAACTAGAAGTACATGTGTCTCCACAACTATCCAAGACTATCCAAGCCACATGTACGTGTATCCAAAACTATCCAAGCCACATGTACATGTAATTGAAATGTCAATGTACATGTCTCCAAAAGTACATGTATCCAAAATTGTCCAAGCCACATGTACATGTATCGAAATGCACATATCCCATAAGACACATCAAAACTCAAGCTTCCTCTTGTTCTTTCTTGAGGGTGATCCTGTAGGCACAACTATAGGACCAGTGTGCATCTCTGGATCCTGCAAATTAAATATCAATTGTTAAATTCAACTAACTATGTACTAATACATTAGCTCAATAAAATACCATATCTAAATTAACTCAAAAATTATGAAAATGTTAATGGACATTACATGAAACAATTTTTCATTAATGGACATATCACCTCAGTGAGAGACTGTGACAAAGGGGATTGTGTTTCTTGTGTAGCAGATGGAGCTGTTGGTTGAACATGAAGGATGGTCGCATCCATGGTCGAACCAAAGGGGGAAAGAACTGGTGGTGGTGGTGGTGGCTACAATCACCAAATCTTGAAATAGTTAGAAATGTGCATGAATAAACAATAGACAACAATAACACACTATGTCTATATCATGTTCAAATAGTTGTACCTCTGTGTGGCTTGTTGTTATTGCAGATACCACATTGACTGTTGCATCAATAACTCTTGCTGCTGGTGGCTACAATCACCAAATGTTGAAATAGTTAGACATGCATGAATAAACATACGCCAACAATAATAAACTATGTAACGATCATGTTGAAATAGTTGTACCTCTGTGTGACTTGTTGCCATTGTATATGCAGCACTGACTGCTACATCAACCATCCCTGCAAGGTTTTCAATAGTAAACTATGGCTCCTGATGCAGTAAACATGCAAGTCAAACATTAACAAAACATTTTATGCAATGGCTTTCAAGTTAACCAAGAAATATCATCGAAGGATATACAAATTACCATGGTATCAGTATCTCCATGGTCGTGGACAAATTCACTCTTTCTAGGAGTAGGCCGTCTCATATACACTTGACCCTTGTTCACATATGGCCTATGAGGAGATACAACTCCAGAAAATGGTCCAGGTGTTTCGGTTGGTGCCTATAGTCAACAAGAGTTCATGTAGTTAGACATGCATGATTCAACGAACATACATGTATTTAAAAAATGGCATTTTTTAAATGTTTAAAATGTTTACCTCCATCACTGCTTTCCCTCGTGAAGGATCTGGCATCTGCCTAGATATTTCCTCGGTCGATACGACCGTGGATCCTACCTCCATCACTGCTTTCCCCCGTGAGGGATCCGGCATCTGCAAGTTTAATAATTGTAAATATTAGACCGTAGATAACATTAGTGAACTAACATGTATAGTATGTGGAAATTAACAAATTAACAAGTATTAAAAAACTGAAATTTTAAAATGTTTACCTTGGTGTGAGATACGGCAATGGGTGCTATAGGAATCTCTCCACCAACCAAGGGATCAGTGGATGGAATGTCATGCCCCTGTGTAGAGTGTGGAACATGATACTCTGGGGCATCGCTGCCAGCATAAAGCATCAACTGCAAGTTCACAAAATTAATATATTAGCTCAAACTATACATATGTGTACAAAGAGGAAAATAAATGAAGAATTTATTACAATTAATCATATACATACATCACTCAAAAACCCACTAAAGACGACATCTTATGAAATATCATAGCATGGACGACCACACGATGTGCACTCGTGAGGCTCAAAAGTAGGCTGGGAATGTGCTGATGGTGCTGCACTAGTAGATGGTCCTGCAGTAGATGGGGGTACTGCACTAGTGGGTGGTATTGCACTAGAATATGGTCCTGCACCATGAAGACCTAGTGTATGTACCACACCAGGGACATATGTCCCTTCCTCACCCATATGTTGAACCATAGTGCTGTGGAAAACAACGGCCCGTGCCAAACTCAAAAATGCATCACATGTCTGTGGAATAACACGATGTACAGGGGGGAAATCTGGCCCAGGAAACTACCTGCGAGGTGCAGGGATAGGGAGATCAACGTCTCGAAGCCTGGCATTGGGTCAGTTTTGGGGCATCCCCCCACCGATCCCCTGAAACGCCAATATATCAAAATAATTTACGTTTTTACCCAACACGAACTCTGCATACATCTTCTGAAGGAAATACAAGGGGATTTCCCTGTTGTTGTGTGGTGGCATATCAAAAACCATATACCATCTTTCCATCCAGTTATCAACAAATGGTTGATATGTGCACCACTCGATAGAGATATGTGGCCTATTTGCATTTGGGATTTCCCCCGTGCGATTGTACCTAAACAATGAAAATATATGCTCTTTGGTAATTTTCAACTTTTTTATTGCACTGTAGCTAAGCCCATCAACGTACTCACGTCTTTTTATTTCTCTATATGAAGTAATATCATATAGTATGTTGCTTTACAATGTAATAGTCTCAACAATTTCATCCAAAGTGGATGCAAGTGAACGTCAAATCCTATCACCACCACTAAAAGCAGTACTGAGACCTCTCAACTGGGCAAGCTCAATCAATATTTCAGCATTGGTGTCCATAGTCACAACTGCAATAAAAAAATCAATAAGGAAATCATTAGAAATGTATACATGGTATATAATGACATCTCTTCAAAATTGAAAATGTAAATTAAGGAAAACTCAAGTTACAAGCAATTTAATGGCATTCACTTGCATACATTTAAAACTTAAAATTAAACATTTAACAATTAAATAGTGAGTTTCGTTCAACTTCTTTCTAGAAGTTAAGGCACTTCTTCACCCTCATTGGTGACTTTTCCATGCACACTTGGGTTTAAACTTCTTTGAATTTAGGAGTGCTATTTTGACATGTTTTGGCCTTTACATCCCTTGGATATGTAAAAGAAAGGGGCAAGAGACTATTAGGACATGTGAGGCAAGAAAAGGGGTGATACAGGGCTGCCACCATATCCTCTAAATATAATTGACTCGATCATGGTTGGGAACACTCTCACAACGCACTCTAGGTAGTTCATGGGTGTTCACCATTTCCATTGTTGTGTAACCATGGAAACCAACCAAAAGTTACATGGAAAATGGAGAATTGGTTGTAGATGAGCTTAGAGACTTGACATGTAGAAATATATTACCCATTGTTTTTGCTATTTTAAAAAATGGTTGATAAACCTAGTGATGCAGGGGCATAGACTGTTTGAGTAAAGTCATTTATGTCTTTGCTAGATCTAGGGATATGATGTCAAAAAGCTGACATTATGTAAAAAACCAATCCACATTTGCATATGATGTATGGAGTGGTCACCTTTCCTCAACATTTCGTGGTGATTATGACTTTATAAATTGTCGTTCATTCAACTCTCAGGATCAAGTAGATATCTTGAATTAAATGTTGTTGTGAGATTTTATAGCTTATAAATTTACTCTAGTTGTTGTATATGACTCTATGTATGTCTGGGACATTCAGAATGAATAGGTCGATGGATTCACATGGTATTGTTGAGTATTGATATTCTTCTAGAAATTACAATCCCTTTATATAGTCATATGTGTTTTTTATTGTGTCAAAGGATTGTTAAATATGGAATTCTGATCAAGATGAGGGTCCAACTTGCATATTTTGATCACAATTTCCTCTTTCTTCCATTTTGATGATTATATTGGTTGTTACATTTGGATCCCTCATTCACTATGTATCTTAAAATGTTGGCATTCACCTATCTATGAAAATAATTGCTAAATTTTATTGCACTTTGTGTTAATTCCAGCACAATCATTGCATTTAAGGTTTGACTATGCATGTTACAGATGGGCACTCTCACTAGTATCCCAATTCAAACTTTGCATTGTCCATCAAATTCTATGCAAGTTGGGATTATACTTGTGTTTGTTTTATATATTTATAGCCTTTTGGAACATTGAGTATATATTAGACATTATGTTTTTGATTCTTATATCCTATTTTAGTTTGAATCCATCAAACATTATCTTGGGAGTTGTTGGGTTGATTATTCTATTAAAAAACACAATTATAGGTTAAAAATTGACCAAAAAAAGAATGCTTTGGGTGATTGAATTACCTTGTCAGATGACAATTAACCAGTAAAATATCCTCCCCTCAACCTAAATCGGCTCCTCCAACAATCCCAAGCAGTTAACTTGCTCCAAAACGCTCCAATTGGCCTTCGTTTTCGTGTTCTTGATTGTTAAAATGGGCCGCAGGTTTCGGGCCTGTGTATTTAAATTATTTTTTGTTTTCCAAATCGCGTACGCATTTTATAACTACATATCGCGAGCACATTTTGTAGTTATATAACGCGTACGCTATATGGTTTCCTATCCTACATGTCCCATGACATGTCAGGCTCGAGTTGAACCATAGCAAGTGCTATGTAGCAGAAACACGTTGTACTTTTTGGTAACATGATCTTGTTTTTGAAAACTAGGATTGCATCTAATAGGTCCCTCATCTTCTTGCACTAACCCATATACATATATAAGCTAGAAGGTTGTTTAGAAGAAGCAAGTTGCACTAACACTGTCTTTGAAACCCTAGAAACTCTAGTTTGTAGCAACAAAGATATCATTGACCAATCACTAATATCAAATGTAATGTCACCATTGACTAATATTTTCTATCAAACAATCATACCTTTAAAAATTTGGTTGATGTCATCATTGAGCAATATCTACTATCAAATGTTCTCGTACTTTTACAACTTTGAAAGTATATCATCACTGAAAAATATCCACTAAAAAACATTTATACTTTTACAACTCTGAATTTTCATCATTGACCAATATCTAATATCAACCATTCATACTTACATAACTCATGCAATGTCATCATTGACCAATGACTACTATCAAATGCATTTCCACCATTTACCAATGTCTAAAGCCCTAGTCTGTAGTCTAACTCCTAGTTTGCAATGTAAACCTTAGTTTGTAGGTTAAGCCCTAGTTTGTAGTCTAACCCCCAATTTGTAGCATAAACCCTAGTTTGTATTCTAAACACTAGAAACCCTATTTTGTATCCTAAACCTTAGTTTGTACTCTAAACCCTAGAAATGCTTGTTTGTACCAACTAATATCAAATGCAATGTCACGATTGACCAATATCTACTATCAAACGTTCATACATTCACAACTAAATCTAGCCCTAGAAACCTAATCTAGCCTTAGAGACCTAATTTAGAAACCTAGATACCAAATATAGCCCTATAAACCTAATCTAGCCCTAGAAATACTAGAAACTTAATATAGCCCTATAAACCTAATATAGACCTAGAAACCTAATATAGAAATGTAGAATCCTAGAAACCTAATATATCCCTAAAACCCTAAATTTCTTCTTCATTCCATAATTTTTGACGGGTCAGTGTATGTCTTCTTCATTATAGGCTCACCAATTGGGCTTCCTTAATGGTCTTGGGTGTACATGTGAGATAAAGGGTGCATGCATGAAATGATGAATTCGCGTGTGGAATTGGAGCATGCAGATGTAGGCTTAGAGAGAGTGTGTGAATGTTTTAGAATTTGGTGTGCACATTGCTACTTGCACCAAATGTTGAAGTTGTCATGTCGTCACCATTAATACCATCATCATCCTTATCATCATTGTTATAAAAAATGGCATTGCCATCCTCATACTCCACATCATTTCCATCCTCATCCTCATCCTCATTATTATTGGCCTTGCAATCGTCTTGCAGTAGGGGTTCCTTTTATTCTTCCATATAGGACACTAGGGTTTTCCTCAGTGGAACACATGGCAATTCTTACACTGGGGGGTCAAATTTTGTGGAACCCACCATGAAAACCTTTGGTCAGCCTGACCACCTTTTCCATGTGCATATACATATGCCCAAACTTATGAAACTCAATTTGAATGTCCAATGTTGGTTTTATGCCTCATGGCCAATTTGGCATGTGTCCTTAAATGACTATAGGGGACGAATTACAAATAGGAATATAACAAAAACCCTACATTGGATCATGAAGCCATCGATTTATTTGGATTCATGGCATCAGGTTATAGGTAGGGGTGTATAAATATTGTGATTCCCATGGATGGAGGCACTTTTATTTGGCTAGACATGACACTAGGATTTTTTTGAGTGGAACACATGGCAATTCTTGCATTGGGGGGTCAAAATACAAACCAAATAGCATAACTAGGTTCTGTCCACTCCCACTAATGTGTTTGGTCATTGTAGATGTGGTCATGTTTCCTATGATCACCCAAGAGATTTCAATTCAAAATTCACCCCCTTGTATATAATTGGTATTAGCTCTTACTAAGCAAAATACTAGTTCTATATATGGTATAATACAACCATTTTTAGGAAACTAAATCATGGTAGAGGGGTTCCCTTGCATGAAACTTGACATCATGAAACCATTAGTATCTATGATATCATGAACCAAGTTATTGTTTCTATTGTACGGCCAATTGCAACTCGACCCCTAGGGCCATTTAGGGACATTTTGTGAATTTCCTCCAAGGGAAAAAAATAGAAACCATGCAGCATAACTGGGTTTAGTCAGCTCCCACATATGTGTTTGGCCATTTTATATGTGTTCATACTTCCCACGGTTTCTTGAGATATTCAATTCAAAATTTCCCCCCTTGTGTAAAATTGACATGGTTCATTAACAAAAGGATGTACACTTTCTTGAACCATCCTAGTATCCTTTGTATCCATGGTTGGTGTATCCCTACCCAAATGCATGTACAAGAGCTGGAAGAAATCAATTCTATTGCCCGATTAAGATTCTATGCCTTGGGCATGGATTCACCACGTGTCTTTGAAAGGCTTTAGGTTGTGAATTACAACTAGCCATAGAATGATGTTCATGGCTCAAATCAGTGAACCATCAACTCCATTGGATTCATGACATTGAAATATTGCTAAGGGCACATCTCCACTATGGGTACATGCCTTGTAACTTGTCTTGTAAGACGATTCCAAAATCAAGGGTTTTTGTTAGTAAGAGGCAATGCAATTTTTGCAATACAAGGTCAACTTGGGAAATACCTCGATTGAAATCTTGTGTGTAGCATGCCCATGTGGCCCTGTCCAAACAAACCTAAGGAGATGAAAAAAATTATTTTTGCCTATTGGTTCGTATTCTATGCCTTGGGAACATATTCACCATGTGTCCCTAAAAGGTTTTAGCTATGAGTTTCTACTAGCCATAGAATGATGATTGTGGCTTGGATTGATGAACTATCAAATATGTTTGATTCATGACATCATAATAGTGATAGGTTGCCTCTCTCTCATGGGTACATGGCCTGGAAGTTGTCTTGTACAACGATTCTAGAAGCCAAGGTTTTGGTCAATAAAAGGCAACGCAATTTCTGTACTAAGGGGTCAACTTGGGAAATACCTCAACTAGGAAATTGTGGGTATATTTACCACATGGGTCCTACTTAAAAAAACCTAAAGGATTTTATAGAACTTGGTTGAGATTCTATGCCCCATGGATGGATTAACCATGTGTCCTTGAAAGGTTTTAGGATGCAAGTTTCTACTAGACATAGAATGATGATTGTGGCTTAAATCAATGAACTGTTGACTCCAATATATTTGTGAGATAAAAATAGTGCTAGGGGTACCTCTCACCCCGATGGATACATGGTCCAAAATTTGTCTTGTACGACGATTCTAGAAGCCATGGTTTTGGTCTGTAAAAGGAAGTGTGATTATTGCACTAAGGGGTCAAATTCAGAAATAAAATGAAAGAGATATTATGGGTAGTGTTCCCATGTGGTCCCTTCCCTCAAAAACCTACATGATCTAACATAGCTTAGTTTTTCTTCCTGATTTAGATTTGATGCCCTGAGAACGGATTCACCATGTGTCCCTAAAAGGTTTTAGGCTACGGGTTGAAATTGGAAATGTAATGATGATCATGGATCAGATCAAAGAATCATCAAATCTATTGGATTCATGAAATTAGAGTAGTGTTAGGGGTGCTTCTTCCCCTTGGGTACATCTCTTGGAAGTTGTCTTGTGTGACGATTTCAGAAGCTGGGGTTTTGGTTAGTAAGAGGCAATGCAATTTCTGCAGTAAGGGGTCAACTTGGGAAATACCTCAACCAGTAGCTTGTAGGTAGTGTTCCCATGTGGGATCTACCCAAATGAACTTATAGGATGTGATGAAACTTAGTTCTACTTCCCTATTTGGATTCTATGCCCTAGGCATGGATTCACCATGTGTCATTGAAAGACCTTAGGTTGTGAGTTGCAACAAGACATAGAATGATGAACATGGATTAGATCGACAAACCTTAACTTCGTTGGATTCATGACATTGAAATATTGAGAGAGGTGCCTATCCCCTATGGGTACATGTTATGGAAGTTGTCTTGTATGACGATTCCATAAGTTATGGTTTTGGTTAGTAACATGCAATACAATTTCTGCACTAAGGATTCAATTGGGAAATACATTGCACTTGATACTAGTCATTGGTTAATGATAGCACTAGGAGTTACAAATTATGGTTTCTAGGGTTTAGAATACAAACTAGGGTTATGCTACATACTAGGGTTTCTAGTGTTTAAAATACAAATTGGTGTTTAGAATACAAACTAGGGTTTCTTTATTAGTGTATAAAAGTAATAGAAATAGGATATGAAGTAGACTTTATGAGCATATTTTGACTTATATAACATCCATTCATCCATGTTGGTGTTTCTTCCTTAAACCAAGGTTCTGACCCCTTTTATACATCAACAAATCCCAAGATATAATCCTGACAGAGCATGGCTCTATCAGTAACACATGCGATGCAGATGCAGTCTCACCTGAGATATCTCTTATGGGTAACTGCTAGAACCAAGTTTATGCAGTTGTGTGGGGATTTCCTCTTCCTTGGCACCTTACTATCTTGCTTGACTAAATATGATGGTTATATTACTTCTCTTATTGTGTGCATTCAAGATATTACTCTACTTATCCGTCGACATAGATTACAACAGTAATATAAAGCCTTATTGGTGATTCTAACTAACAATAATGCAAAAAGTGAATATAAAGACTCATTCATAATAAAATACATACATTCATTCACAACATGCATTCATTTGAAATAATCACATCCATCAAATATACACATATACAGCATTTAACGTGGAAACCCATCCAGGAAAAACCACAAAGACACTCTTCATCTGGAATGAGAAATATATGGCACCTTTCATCTGTGCACTCAGCTTGCAAAATTTGTTCTAGATATTCTTCTACACTCTATACAGACTTCTCTAAAGTTTTCCTCTCCTTCTCTCTACCATCAATCCACACACAACCTTGATTGACTCACTCTTATCTACAACTCTATATCTCTTTGACTCTACAAACAGACAATAGATGACCATGAATAACACATACCAACTAGGAAGTAATTGTCTAACCTACACACAACTTGGGTTCTTCCTTTTATAGACGCTTACATGTCATAATCAATTGACTCTATTTTGTTATCTTACATGATGTCATTCCTATTCTCATTCATTTTTCGTTACAACTATTAATAGGCACTATTGACCCAAAAATACAAATATGCTTTGTTCCCTAAAGCACATGTGACTCTAGCCGACTTTTTACCCACGACCTCTTGGGCTGTTATTTTCAATCGCTACACACCTTCTATCGTGGTTTCTTCCATCACGACTGATCTCGTCGCATCTTCCCTTCTATCACAAACTTCTTCCCTTGCGGTTGCTTCTGTCGTAGTTTTCCTTCTACCACTACTTCTTCTGTCATGGCTGCTTCTGTTAGAGCTTCCTTTGTTGTGCCACCAGACTCTCTTCATATTTCCAAGAATAATTTTGGCTGAATTCTGGCTATCTTTCCCTAGGGCCAACAGGACATCAACACTCACCTATGGATGGTCCCGAGCCACACTACACTATTCCAAAGCTTCTGCCATTGTGATGACCTTAATTTGAAAATATTTGAAGATTTTCACTATCTACTATGTTTCCCATCGCAAACCTTCTTCTATCTTCTGCAAATTTTCCACAAGGTCGAAACTGATGTGTTCTGATGTTGCAAGTCCCGCAGACTCTGCTACGGTTACTTTACCTATCCTCTATTGTTATTGAGTGTGTAGTGCTATGATTTGTTGTTGTAGATTTTTCATGTTAGCAACGTTAGCCATTTTCTCTTCTAAGAGAAATTTATTCATATCATTCTTCATCTGATAACCTCTATCTTAGTAGTGTGCAGATGCTCTGTGAATTTCTCTAAGTCTGCATCATTGATCAATGCTTCCCACGTCTAAGAAACATGTTCAACTATCTTGGATCAAAGTGCCTCTACCTCTTCGATTTTCTTTGTAGCTTCTGCAGTTGTCATCCTTCTTTCTTATAGCACCCTAGGGGTGTACTAAGTCTCACCTATGCTTCTAACTGAACGACCTTTTTGTGAAGGTCCTCCTCTATTTCACCAAGTCAAATGACCTTGGCCTTTGCAAACATTTCATTCGTTAATCCTTCATCTTCAAAATTACTGCAGGAAAGTGTTACAACATTTTCAAGCTCATGTTGGTCCTCCTCCCAGGTTTTAGCTTTCTATTAACTTTCTTTGACTGTTTTCTTCATCTTACTAAATATATTATTTGATACTCTTACTTGTTTAATCAATGCATCTTCTCTAACCTTCATTTCTGTGATTGCATCATTATGTATTGCATAAACCTCATACAACGACATCTGAGAAAAATTGATGGTGACATGGACCAAGTTATTGGCCATGGTATTCAATTTTTTCATTCCCAAGTCGAGTGCTTCTCCCACCATTTGAGGTTTTATTGGTGGAATAGGTATCTACATACAATCCAGTTTCTCTTCTGATGGGCCAACTAATTCCTACGACTCTATCACTTGTGGTATGTAGTCGACCACGACCCGTACTTCTTTGACCACTTTACAAAGCATCTGGAGTAGGTCGGTAGTACTTCTTGTGAGCTTTTTTTTTCACTCATATAATTTCTTAAGGCTCTATGTATTAATTTGTCACAGTGGTCTAGGAACTGAAAACACAGTCTCACAAAGAATACAGACAAATATGCATAAAATTGACAAAATGGTGCTGCAATGGAAGTAGCAGATATGTATAATCAAATGAATAATACAGTACAATGATCATGCAAGGTGCATGAATGCCAATACAATTCAAATTCCCAAGGAGGTCATTTGAATTGAATGAATGGGTGTAGCTTAACTGACTGTAAGCCACAGTAAACACACTAGTTAACCAACTGATCAGGTGTCGATTGACTCAACTGAGTCCTAACTGAAGTCAAAGTGCAATGAATGACTGAGTCTAACTGAAAGTAGCTCAGGCACGTGTCATTGCATTCCAACAGATAAGTGGTAGTGCATCATTAACTCCAATGAACCCCGATGATGTTAACTGAAGTCAAACTGGCCATCAGAGGTGGTTGGAGGCCCCCCTGTTGACTCCATTTCATTAAATATTAATAAAATAATCAATATAATGAATGGAGGCACCTTCACCACTCAAATTAACTGATTGTAACCATCAGTTAGAAATTAGGTGCATTTATGACACTCAGATCACTCTCGGAGTGCTCCAGTTGGCCTCCTTTACGGAAGGTAGGCGTGGGTGTGCTCATGCTGATGTCATACAGTGCTCCTCTGATGTCAATTAAGTTAATAAAACTTAGGATAATGGTTTAAAAAGGCCAAATTGGCCAAATTAAGTGTGTATGGTGGGTAAATGTCTCCAACACCCCCCCTTAAGCTATAATCAGGAGAAGTAGAAACATAAAGTGCATGAAATGCTAGGGCCCGACAACTAAGGCCATAGGTCACCCTGTACAATAATGTAAATTAAACAATGCTAAAAAATAAATCTAAGTGAGGAAAAGAGGGAAAACCCCTCCCTCAAGCTGAACACTAAAATTAGTATGATCACCCTGATGAACTCACCCCCAACAGTGAATGAAGGTAAGTGAACTTATTTTCTAAAAATCTCTTGGTGAAGATGTCTGCAATCTGCTCATCAGTCGAGCAGTATTGCAAAATGATGGTCTTGTCATGCACCAATTCCCTGATAGAGTTCATGTGTATCTCTACATGATTGGTCCTCTGCCTGGTAACTGGATCTGTGGATATCTTAATAGGACTTTGATTGTCACAAAATAGGACAGTGGAAAAAGTACTACCAAGATCAAACTCTGAAAGAATTCCTTGCAACCAAACAGCTTGGATGCAAGCATTCACCGCTCCTCGGTATTCAGCCTCTGCTGAAGACAATGCTATGGAGGCCTGCTTTTTTCTAGACCAGCAAATGGGGCCACCACCAAACATGAATACATATCTGGAAGTATACTTTCGATTAATAGAATCACCCGCCCAATCGAAATCTGTGTAACCAACCAGCTCTAGCTCGGAGTCTACAACATAGTGAATGTCGTAGGTCCTGGTTCCCTGAATATACCGAAGGATCCTCTTGGATTCCTTCCAATGAATATCATGATTTTTCTGCATGTATCTTGACACAGAATTCATGGCATAACAAATATCAGGCCAAGAATGAGTCAAGTAGAGCAAGATACCTATCAACTGCCGATAAATAGTGCATTCCATGGGAGGTGTGCTTTTTCCTTCTTTAAGGCTGATCCCTGAAAGGAAAGGGAATGGAGCAGCCTTACATTCAGCCATGATAAAATTGACTAACAGTTCTGATATGTATTTGGACTAAGTAACCATTATCCCATCAAAATTTTGCTCAATTTCGAGCCCTAGAAATTGCTTCAAGAGCCCCAAATCGCTCATCTCAAATGCAGTGTGGAGAGCAGTTTTGATGACTGAAATAGAAGTAACTGTGCTACTTGTAATCAGTAATTCATAAAAATATAAAACAATAATAATAAAATGACCATCATACTTCTGAATATACACATTTGTATCTTATTTAAACCTTTGGAATTTTTGCGAGAGAAGGAAGGCATCCATCTTGGAATACCACTCTCTTGGGGCTTGTTTTAACCTATATAGTGACTTCTTTAGCTTGCAAACCAAAGATGGATCAGAAATGTATCCCTCAAGATGATTCATGTACATATCCTCATGAATATATCCATGGATAAAGGTAGAATTAACATCCATATGATGCACTTCCCAGTGCTTAGATGCAGAAATTGCCAAAACTAGGCGGATGGAGTCCATTTTTGCAACCGGGGCAAAGGTCTCATGGTAGTCCACACCTTGGACCTGGGATAAACCTTTTGATAACAGAATTGAATTATATTTTTAGGTGTTTCCATCAACAGCAACCTTAGTCCAAAACACCCACTTGCATTGAACCAATTTCCTCCCCGAAGGAAGAGAAACTAGCTCCCAAGTGGTGTTTTTTTGAAGAGAATTCATCTCTTCATCCATGGCAACTTGCCATCTCGGATCCTTCCAAGCATGGTAGTAAGACCTAGGGACTAAAATTATCATCAAATAACAATATTAAAACAGCAAATAATCAGGACAAGAGATCGCAATACCTGCTCTTTGGAAATCGAACCGACTTCTCCTTGGATCATCTGGATTTCCAATGTTATCTCCTGCGGAGGAGAGTGTCCGTCGGGCCCAAGTTGGGAGATGATTTTGTACTTCAGGTTTTGATTCAACATCTGAAATTTTCTGTTCACTGATATCATAAATCATAGGATCCGAATCAATTTCATCACCCCCAATTACATCATCCAAATATTCAGTAGAATAGGAAGGAAATTCAGCAGTTTTCTCCTTCACTAGTTCTACCTCCTGAAGAGGCTCATCGAACTTGACACTCATTTCAATGATGATATATATTTTTTTATTATATCCAATAGCTTGAAACCTTTTGATTCATCAGGATATCCAATAAACATACATTCTATGCTTTGCAGTTTCAAATCCCTCCTTTTATCAAGTGGAATTTGGGCCCATGCAGTGGACCCAAACACCCGCAGATTCGACACATCCGGCTTGTGTCCGAAGTATGCTTCGAAAGGGGTATTCCCTTTCATGGATGAGTGTGGCACTCTATTCTAAATATATTCTGCATCATGCATGGATTCCACCCACAAATTTTCAGCCAACTTCTTTGATTCCAACATACAAGTGGTCATCTCCTTGAGAGACCAATTCTTCCTCTCCACTACACCGTTCTATTGGGGAGTGTAGGGGACTGAATGCTCGATCTGAATACCAATTTGGGAAAATATATATAGTAAATAATTACTGACATACTCCCTACCATTATCAGATCTCAATATCTTGATCTTTTGGCTAGATGCATTCTCAATCAAGGCCTTCAATTCAGTGAACTTTTCCAAGACTTCCAACTTCTTTTTTATCAAAAAGACCCATGTGTATCTGGAAAATTCATCAACAAAAGTTAGAACGTACCTTGATCCATTCATGGATACGATAGGCATGGGACCACTAATATCAGAATGTATCAATCCCAAGATGCATGATGCTCGGCTTGCCTTCCCCCGATCAAACTTATGCTTAGGGTGCTTTCCAACAACACAGCCCTTGCAAATTCCAGTGGTAGCTTTGATGACCAGAAGGATTTCAAACATGGAATTATTCTGTAATTTTTTCAATTATTTGAAGTTCAGATAGTCAAACCTATCATGCCATATTCTACTAACTTCATTTCCATGAGTCAGCAATGCGGTGGGCTTTGCATCCACCACAAAATGGGAGAACTTGTAGGATTTTGCATGAAGGTTTGCAAGGCCTTTTGCTACAAGTTTTATGGATGCAAGTTCTATGATCTCTACATCATCCAGGCTAAAGGATACTCTCTTGGGCACTCCCGTATGTTTCATTTGATAAACACTTAGGGGGTTTGATGCAAGAGATGGTACATACAAAACATTGGAAAAATAACCATGCTCAAGATCTACAGTGCCTTGTCCTTTGGATATGATTGTGGAGTCGTCTCCCATGTGGATGGGAATGGATTTGTTGGTCTCCAAAGATGAGAAGGAGTCTCTTTCAACCATCATGTGGTTCAAATCTCCAGAATATATCAAGAGTGCTTTGTACTTCGAAGTGTTTTCCATGAGGGCATGACCTCTTTCATGATGTGGTTCCCGATATTGCTGATCTCTCCTCCGAAATATTTCCGGAAGATTGATGTGATTTTTCTCTAGAAGAGAAGTAGCTTCATCAAGTTTATTTTTCATGTAGGCATGTTCAAGGTGGAATCCCTTCCCGCAGTATGAACACTTGACTTTTTCATTCCCATGATGCCCTTTTCCTTTGTTCTTCTTTGAGCCGAAAGGCTCTTCATGATATTGGGTTTCACTTTTAGGCTTAGGAGCTTCGAATTTGGTTTTTGGTTTCTTTTGCTTCTTTCCTTTACCCTTCAGATATTTGGGCCCCGAGACATAGAGGGCTTGATCACAGGAGGATCTGATGATCCCCATCTGGACAAGCTTATCATGTTCACTTGTTATGGACTCAGTGAAGGTATTGAGTGAAGGCATCTTCCATCCAGGGGTTGTGAGCTTCCCCACATGGAATGTAGAGACAAACACCAAATAATCAGCTCCAAGTTTGGAGAGTATGGTGAGGATGAGCTGATCATCCTCCTTCTCCACCTTACATTGCTTCAACAGTAAGACAATGTGCTTGAAATTTGTGAAAAAATCATTTAAGGTCTCAAAATTGGAAGGATGGAGAGGCATCAACTCGTTTTCAAGCTGGTATACTCTAAAATCATCTTGTTTTCCATATAGGGTTTCCAATTTGTCCCATATTTCCTTTGGAGTCTTCAATCCCGAGAGATGGAAAAGAAGATCCCGAGAAATAGAGAGGCACAAGAATTTGAATGCTTCATCTTTCTTGTTCAAGAATATAGCTTTGTATGTCATAGAAGCAGGCTCTTCTTTAGTGTACATAGTGACCCTATAGAGTCCTATGGCACGTAGCTGGATCTCCATGTCTCCTTTCCATGAATGGAAATTGAACAGAGTCAAGAGTTCTACTAAAGAAGCCATTTCAAACTGCTGGAGCGAATGCTTTCACCTGTTAAAACCTGCAAATCACAACAAATGGGGCACCGTAAGGTCGAAAATCCTACACATTTTAGGCTTTCATCACACCCAACATAGTTGATCAAGAAAGCTTGATCAACACTTCCTTTACTTGGGGTATTAAGTGGTAAGCCTTGGCTTCTGGTGCAGTGCTGGAATTTTGGGCTTTTGCTCAATTTTTCATGCAAGATCTGTCAAAAACCTTGTTTTTGAGAGATCTGAGCTTCGTCCTTCCATGAGCTCTGATACCATATTAATTTGTCATAGTGGTCTAGGATCCGAAAACACAGTCTCACAAAGAATATAGACAAATATGCATAAAATTGGCAAAATGGTGCTGCAACGGAAGTAGCAGCTCTGTATAATCAAATGAATAATGAATAATACAATACAATGATCATGCAAGGTGCATGAATTCTAAGACAATTCGAATTCCCAAGGAGGTCATTCGAATTGAATGAATGGGTGTAGCTTAACTGACTGTAAGCCATAGTAAACACACTAGTTAACCAACTGATCAAGTGTCGATTGACTCAACTGA
>LPNX011138008.1:1444762-1475774 GCA_001517045.1 Pseudotsuga menziesii
GTTTGTGAAAAGTATGCATTGTGGGTACTCTTTGGATGTAGAATCAAATTTCTCATCCAACGAGCTCTCCCGATCGAAATTTGAGTAAAAACACAGGGAGATATGTCAAAAATACGAACACAAAAAGTAGTTTTTTTCTTTCTTCCTCCAAAATTAATCAATATTATTTTATTATTTTAACTATTATTTTATTATTTTATTATTTTCCTTAGGAGGCCCATTTTAGACCCAAAATTCCTCTAATGTTTTATTTCCCACCACTGGATATTTTTTGGTTGTGCTTCAATCATTTTGGGGAGGGTTGGGATAATTTCTCGGGTCTTGTGTTTGTGTTGGTGGGTACCCTCCCTATTCTCTATCCTTCTGAAATGGTGGATCATCCTATTAGAGGTCTTATTCAGCCAATAATGGGTCATCAACTATAGGAACTTGCCATTCTTCTAACCAATATTAGGAAATGGACTCAACTTCTTCTTCAAACGACAAGAATTGGGTCGCTAACCATTGGCATTGTGGATCATGTTGTGACTGCAACAAGATATGATGGGGTCAAATTATAAGTTTAATAATGTTGCAAAATCGTTGAATGGTTTTGTTTGTGATTCTTGCTTTCTTTTTCACCTAATGACACAGGGCCTCTCCATGCATAAAGAGTTGTACATTGTTGTCTCTCTGTCACTCCTTTTTATCTTTCTCCAACCAGATATTCTGGAATCGAGATCCTCGACATCGCACTGGTATATCTACCCCTTGGTAGTTTGTTGGTTCTTACCATGCGACAAACGAAATAAAAATGAGACACCATGAATAATGGATTGCAATACTTTTTTCTGCAACTCTTTCGCATCTGGTAATAACTCATTTAGTAAATAATGTGACCGGGTCATTTGAACTTTCTCTGCACAGAGTTTATCCATTGTGATCGTACCTGCAGTACATTGGTTTGATCGCATCTTCCATACCAATTTGGTATCTAAAACCTTAGATGTGAACCAAAGAGTATGGTCATTTATGGAGCTTATTAAAAATCCTCTGCTATCTTTGGAAAAATCATACTTATATTTTATTTTGTTCGTCAACATAGTGTCTTGGTCTTGTTGAAAAATGTCGCTAGCTCTATGCTTGTAAGTGGTAGTCCTATAATTGCTGCTATCAGCTCGACATCCACATAAATATTTTCTTTCGATCCATAGGCAGCCACTATGGAATGATACCTATAACTATTTGACACATGCATTCACCTCTATGATTCGACCGAAATGCAACATATACATCAGCGACTGTAAACCTGTTTGGTCTAGTCCTCTTACCCATTCCATTGGAGGCAGGCGCTTCAGATCATCTGTTGTATATTGTAAAACAACCATGTAGTTATTCATGTCCAAATATGGATATTTGCTTATGTTGTGATTGATAAATGTTAACTTATGAAGGTTTGGAAGAATTTTCTACGACATGTGAACTCCTTTCAGCATAGTTGGTGCTACCAGTGGGTACCGTGCATTCTTCAAAACTCTAATTTTTGGCGCATCAGATCATCTTGGTGGAACATATGGTGGTAGAATAGTCACAGACCACGATTATTCCTCCTTCGGTGGTGGTGGTGTTGGTGCTTTCTTATTTCCACTTCCGAAACGTTTCCCCATTATTGTACTAGACGGACCTTGTGAGTCTAGTCTTTACCTAAATGTAGGGATAAATGGAACTTGTTCAAATTCAAAGCCTGTTGTGGAATGTATCCAACAGTGTCTCCCATAAGGGGTGTGGGTGATTTGGTCGCGACACCAAATTATGCAACTGTACTGGTACTAGAAATCGAAATAACCATGCTCTACGTAAAATTCACATCGTCTCTTGCAGTTAGAGACAACAATATCTCACTGGAATGTAGCATAATGAACTAAATACTTGGGTGTGAATGGTGATAACGTCTAGCCATTCATTTTGTCAGCCCTCCACATGAACGGGAAGTAAATGGAAATGTAGCTTTCCTTTCCATGACATGGGATGATCATTCGAATGATTATTAGGAAACTTCTATGCATGCTGCCACTCACCTATCACACCAATGGTAGTTATTGTGCAATAAAGATGGAAGTGACCAGAAAGCATGCCACCAAAATCTCTCAAGCCTTTAAATTAATTATGTTCACCTTTGAATTAAGTACGACCAACTGTAATTTCTGCAACTCTATTTTAACTTTCGACAACATCGCTCTTCCTGCAACCGGTATCATCCCTTCGACATTTTCCTTTTCTTGGGACAGATGGATTACCTTCACTATCATTTATTTTCTTGTGGCAGACAAGGAGTCTGTGACAATTTTCCTCTCTTTGTGACATACTAGAAGTTTGCGACGATGTTTGCTTCTTCTTTGCAAAAACTCATTTCATGCAATTAAAATAAAATTTTCGTAGGGCTCTTTTTTTTCTTTTCTCTTTTCTTTTTTCTCTTTTCTATTTTCTCTTTTTTTTTCTCTTCTTTTTCATTTGACTGAGTCATGGATATCCTAATAAGGATTTAACCAAATTCCACTTACTATTCCTTTGACAAGTGTTCCATCCAACTTTTTCAATTTCACTGCACCTCCGTCAGTGATATGCGTTACAATATGCAGTCCTGACTAGTGTGTTTTTATCTTCCTAATATGCTTGAATAATTTTCTATCATATAGAAGAACAATTCCTCCGACTTGAAATTGCTTTCTCTTGATGTGGCGATCATGCCATACTTGTTGTTGTTGTTTCTCAATGTTTTGATTAAATCCTGCAATAAAACGATCTTCTTCCAACTTTATTAGCTGCGACAGTCTTTTCTCAACAAAACCAACATCTATCATCTCTATGATCGCAACAATCCTTAGGATAGGTAAAATTTGTTCCATCAGAATCATAGCTTCTTGTCCATATACCAATCGAAATGGAGTTTGGCCTGTCAACTTCCTATAGGTCGTGCAATATACCCACAATACTATGGAAATTTTCTGATCCCAGTCATGTCTTTGGACATTGCAAATCTTTGTCAACACATTCTCCAGGATTTTGTTAAATTCTTCGACAACACCATTTACTTGGGGGTGATATGCCTTTGTCTTTCTATGTTGGATCTGGAATTATTCCGCCAGTTCCTCAATCAACTAGTTGGAAAAGTGTGTTCCTTGGTTGCTTATCAAAAATTTCGGGAATCCAAATCTAGTCACAACATTTTAAAACAAAAAAATTAGCAGTAGTCACAATAGAACAATATTTTACTAGCGTTGCTTCGACCCATCTAGTTAGGTAGTTGGTCATAGTAATTATATATCTTGCACCTGTGCGCTTCTCTGTTGAACTAATAGGGCCCACAAAATCAATGACCCATTTATCAAATTCCTGCAGAGTTATTTGGATTACTCATGGCATTTCATCTCATCGTGATGAATTTCAAGTTCATTGACAAACATCATAGCCACACCAGTATTCTCGAGCATCCACATGCATGGTTGGCCACAACAATCCTGCTTGCATTAACTTTCGCATTGTATATTTTCCATTAAGAAGGCCTCCTACTATGCCAACATGTGCTTCATTTAGTGTAATTGGACGCTCGTGTTCCAAGACACAACGTCAAAGAATCTCATCAGGGCCCATTTTATATAACTTTCTAGCGATCAACTAGTAGTCTGCAGCTCAGACAACTAACTGCTTCTTCTACACATTAGTAAATTCAATTGGTGCATAGCCTGTACTAAAAAATTGTATGATGTCGCTATACTGATCATCAAACATTGTTATGAAAAATAATTGCGCATAAGGGAGACTATCGTCGAGGTTACCAGGTTCTTTTCCACTTTCGATCCTCAATAGATGGTTTGGTCCTAAATTCAGTCGACCCAGTTTAACAATAAATTCAAAGTCAAATTACTAAAAAAGGAGAAGCCACCAGAAAATATGCCCCCCAATATTGGCTTATTCACTAGGTATTTCAATGCTGAATGATCTGTGTACATTTTGAAATTTCCACCCTGTAAGTAGTGTCAAAATTTTTGTAGAGCATATACCATAACTAATCCTTCTCTTTCCGTCATGGTATAGTTGTTCTCCACTGTTGATAATTTTCTGCTAGTGAAGGAAATAAGATGATTTATCGTCCCTTCACCATGGTGCGCTAGTACCATGCTGAGCACGACAGAGGACACATCGAAATGTACATTAAATTTATTGTTCTAGTATGGAAGTACAAGTATGGGAACTGTAACCATCCTATTCTTTAAAGTGTTCAGACTCTCTTGGAAAATTTCCATCCACTGAAACTTACCATATTTCTTCTATAACTTCTCCATTGCAGCAATCACCTCCGCATACCTTTGATAAATTTTTGGTAGTATCCTATATGTCCCAATGTTTCTCTCAGTTTCTTCACTATGGTAGGTGATGGTAGGTCAACGATGATCACAATTTTAGTAGGGTCAACCAAAATTCTGTCATGACAAACCACATGGCCTATTAATAGAATTCCAAATGGGACACAAAAGATACATTTCTTTAGGTTCAACAAAATTTGATACTGGAAAAAACATTCCACCATCATCCCTAGGTTCTCAATATGATCCTTAATGATCCCAAATACTTTCCAATCATCGAAACAAACCTCAAGAAATTTATGAATAAGATATTTGAAGGCAACCACTAATATTCTGGAAAAAATAGCAGTAGCATCCTTGATTCCAAAGGGCATTATCGTGTATTGGAAACAACCCCACTCTGTCGCAAAGGTTTTCTTGTGTATGTCTTCCTTTGTGATTCTAATCCGATGGTATCCAAAGAACCCATTAGTGAATGAGTAAATTTCTTGACCCTCGACACTCTCTAGTGCCTCATTTATAAATGGAGTCAGAAATGGGTAATGTAAACAATCATCGTTCAATTTTATTAGGTCGACACAAATCGACACTTCACCTGTAGTCTTCTTATCTTGCACTACTATTGGAATAAACCATTCTGATTCTTCTATAGGTTCTATGATACCTGCATCCAGCATTCGGTCCAACTCTTCCTTTACTTTTTCTTTATACCGCGGAATCAATCGGTATGGTTGCTGCTTGACAGGTTTTGCATCGAGGTTTAAAGGTATCTCGATTTCTCCAAGGTCTCCAACAATCACTTTCATTTATTAGTAGGGAACACATCCCGAAACTCATGCAATAGATCTGTGATCTTTCCGACAGTCTCACCATCCCTGTAATCTCCAATATTGGTAAATTTTGGATTCTTCGGGGAGCCAATGTTTACTTTCTTGACTTATAGTGGGTTCAAAATATGTGTGTGTTCCTTCAGAATCTGGAATTTTTATGTCAAGTGGGTCATCGTCATCAATTTCTCATGTCACATTATATATCTCCATCTAGTGCTGGATTGTTGCACTACTATGTTTGAAGTTTGTCATTGCGACCAATATATCTTCAAATATCTTCACCTTGATTACTTGCAATGCAACATCAATTGACAGATGATCATCAAAAAATTCAAATGTGTGCATGAAAAGAGTAGCTAGTTCATCCCATTCAATAGTCCCTCATCTCAGTTCATATAATGTATACCAGTTCCTTGGTACCATGTCTAATGTGTGTATGAACTAATGGACCCATTCTTGTCACGGACATGCCTCCCATGTCTCACGACAATACTCGATATGCTCGATAGGATTAGTCAGTCCTGTGTAATTTTTCCTAGTATAAATGATATCTTCTCCAAATATTGTATCCATCAGTCTTTGACATTGTGGCCCTTCTAAGATAGATGATTTATGTGCGACCCACCATCTGGAAGGTGTAGCTTTCAACACAAAGTATAGGGAAAATAATCACTAATGTTCTGTGAATTTTTCTTCAAACTATGTCAGAAAAGATGCAATGTTAGGTAAGCCTTAATAAGTAGGTATCTTACTTTCCTCAATTCCTACTTGTCGCACAGACCTTGTAATTATTGCGCACTTCCTCATGGATACTTCATGCATCCGATTCTGCTAGTTTTCCCATATTTCACGAGAATATGATGTACATGAACTAATAATCCACAAACTAATATTTTCCATAATTTGTTGGATTTACATAATCGTCCCTTACATATGTGATGTTATAGATATGGTCGAGATAGTTTCCTTGTCCTTCACTATTTACTAGTTCAAAATATCTTTGACTTTCTAGCGGGTCAATTGGTGCAACCACCCTTAGCTCTAAATCTTCAAACGTTGAGATTATTTTCTTAAAATTTATCATGGTCTGATTATCAATTTCCCAGTCGATCCCAAAAAGTGCAGGATACATGTTTGTATCATCAACAATGTCGACTTATTCAAAATCAACATACATTCTCAGGTCTTCTACATCGACTGGTACTTGAGTCAATCAACCAATAGGTAGGAATTTTTGACTGATTTTCTAATATGAGCTAAATGGGAGACCAATCCAGTCGTGGATTACCCATGCTTTTCCATATTTGTCATGATTAAAACATTGACATTAGATCCCAATTCCAAAATGATATATTCCATATCATAGTATCCTATTTGGGCAATCATTCTTAACTCGCGACTGGTATTTAATATTTTTCCCACATGGTTAACTCTTCTATCTGGTTGCATCTCATCTTGAGGCTCTTCTATTAGAGCTATCGATTCTGCAAAAACATATTTATCTTGTATTAGCGATAAGAAACTTTTAAAAATTCTTGAAGCTTACTAACCTTTCCCATCGGTTGCTTTGGAAATAACTGATCAAACATTTTTGGAATCTCCCTTATTTATCTTGTTGGTAGTGTGGCAACAGACATCGATGCTTGATTCTTGTCGACGAATTCTGGTTGCGCATCCAAGAATAATTCCTTTTCTCTTTGGACGTTTAAATACACTCTCTTTTGCACTGCTGGTCGCACCTGCGGTTGTTCATGCTGTGTATCTTGGTCTTCTCCAGTTGGAACACCTGCCCTTGTTACGAAAACTATATCTGGTTCCCTCGGCTTAACATAGATCTTTTGAATATTCGGATTGGGTTTCGGGTTGAGATTCTGCAAAGGGTTTGTATTTTCCACATTCCTATCCTTCCACTTCGCAATCAACTGCAGACACTGTTTGACAGTATGATCAAAGGTTTTACAATACAAACATGTCTTTGTAGGACCCGTACATTCCATGGAAAAATGTCCTGGTTTCCCACAATTGTTACATATGATCTAGCCTCTTCCACGACCAAATCCTCCTCCTTGTCCTCGACCTCAAAAATTTCCACCCTACCTTTGTTGAGGGTATTGTTGCTGCGAGTATTGATTCTGTGGATATTGGTGCTAAGGATACTGAGCTTGAATCCTATCAACTTTCATTTTCTCTTCATTTTTCATCAAATAGGTGTCGACCATTTTCTCCTGCAGCAGCTGGAATGCTCCATATTCCTTCTCATCATGGCCTACTCATTTACAAAATTTACAATATAAACTAGCGGGTACACTTACAATCTTTTGCAAGTATAAACACTCTTCTGACCGATGGCCTCTAGTTTGGCATTTTCTACACCAAGGAATACCTGTGTATTCATCGGATTTGGCGCTCCTGCTATGACATAGTTCATGAATAATGATAAATTGTCCTTGTGGTGTCCTTCAGTTCTGCATCTAGTACACCATATTTCTTCTTTGACTTCCTTCCCTTTATTAATTTCCTATATTTGCAGCATAATATTGGCTATCTGTGATTGAATCTGCATCATCCCTGCACCAATATCTCCTATATGTGAGGATTCTTGCTTCATATCCAACTCCAGTGCATTTTGTTGCATCAAGGGAATCTAGATGTGCAGTAAAAACACTGCAATGAACCATTCTTTGTGTTATACGTCTGACATTTGGAAGCTTAATTTATCCGTCAATGTATTAGATCTCTGGTCAAAGTCCCACACAGAATCCATAGATAATTTCTTAATCTCTTTAATCTCTTTAATCTCTTTAATACACTGAGATTCAGATTTGGGATTTCTGAATTCATCTATTATCCTCGATCGAATTTGTTCGAGTGTTTTCTATGTGACTCCTGTTAGAACGACATAGAACTTCATATACCGGTCTAGCGCACGAACCCTCAGGGTTGTGATCATATTCTCCTTCTTTAAGGATTCATCTTGGACCTGTCAAATGGTCCATACAAATTCACATAGAAACCAATGTTGCTTTGGGTTTTCTAACCCATTTTTGTTGAATATCGACAACTTAATATCATTCCTAGCCAGTATATTGGTCCTCGGTACTGCTGGGTAAAACATTTTGCTAGTAGGACTTCCTTGTCTACTATTCCCATTGTTAGTATTACTTGTATTGACAAACCTTTTAGGAGATGAGTTTCTAGACCTTACCTTCATAGACGTATGTGGAGTCGTAGGTGTGTCTGACCGAAATCTCCTTCCACTTCTTAGACGCCCCCCTTCCAGTGCAGTTCCGCTATCACTAGGGAACATTTTAGCTTAATCTGCTCCATTTTTCTCACACTTCCTATGGGACATAATCCATGTATTTATATACAATTTTTTACTCGTCAGACTTTATTCTAAGGATCCCTTTCTCACATATGAGCATTTTGATTCAGATTCTCAAAGATGTCAAATACATTCCTCTAGGTCCTTGGAAAATTTTTCTTTTTGTCTCACTATATGATGTTATTATGTTGACAACAAACTCAGTAATGTATCCTTCCAGAATATTATCCACCCATAAATCAACATCCCTAGATATAGGGTTTCTAGTTCTTTTCAACCGCTAAATCTGCTGAGGATTCCACTCTATTGGTTCTCCCCCTTGCAAATTTTTTCATTGGGTTTCTAGCTTCGACAACCACTCACACAACAAAATAGGAAACTTGAAAAAGAAAATTTCATGAATATCCATATAGAGGTATCTCTCCAACCACTTTGTTGGATTCAACCGCAATCCTTCACTTTCTTCTTGTGCAAACTCTAATGCTTTAGAATCCACCCACTCTTGAATTTATGGTTTCGTTGGGTGACAAAACATATCCCTCATAAATTGACTCTGGTTCCCAGAAACAAAACCATTTGTTGGTGTATCTTCCTTCTACCCAAGTTCAGACCCCTGTTGTACATCAACAAAGAACAAGATATTGTCCTGATAGAGCAATGCTCTATTGGCAACACCTGCGATGCAGATGCAGTATCACCCAAGATATATCTTATGGGTAACTTCCAAAACCAAGTTTCTATAGTTGTATGGGGGTTTCCTCTTCCTTGGAATGTTACTATCTTAATAGAATGAAGCTGGTGATTATATTACTTTTCTTATTGTGTGCATTCAATATATTACTCTACTTATCCATCAACAGAGATTACAATAGTAATATAAAGCCTTATTGGAAATTCCAACTAACAACAATGTGACAGATGCATATAAAGACTCATTCATAAGCAAATAAACACATTCATTCACAACATACATTCATTATACATAAGAACATTCACCAAATATACACATATATAACATTTAACGTGGAAACCCATCCAAGAAAAACCACAAAGACACTCTTCATCTGGCATAGGAAATATATGGCACCTTTCATCTGCGCACTCAACTTGTAGACTATGTTCTAGATATTCTTCTACACTCTATACGTAGTGCTCTCTCCTCTCATGCTCTCTAGTCTTAAGTCTCTGGATTTTTCCTCTCGTTCACTCTACTATTGATCTGCACATAGCCTAGACCAACTCACTCTTCTCTACAAATATATATCTCTTCAACTCTACAAACAGACAACAAATCACCATGACTAAAAAAGACCAACTAGGAAGTAACTGTCTAACCCACAAACAACTTGGTTTCTCCCTTTTATAGACTCTTACATGTCGTAATCAATCGACTCTATTATGTTAGCCAACAAACTATCATTCCTATGCTTGTTCATTTCTGTTACAACTATTAATAGGTACTATTGACCCAAAATGAAAAGATAATTTATTGGCTAAATCACATGTGATTCTAGCCAGCTTCTTACCCACAATCTCTCAGGATGTCCCTTTCAAGTGTTCCACGCCTTCTATCATGGTTTCTTCCATCGTGACTGATCTCATCACATCTTCCCTTCTGTTTCGAACATCTTCCCTTCTGTTTCGAACTTCTTCCCTCACAACTGCTTATGTCGCAGCTTCCTTTCTACCACTACTTCCTCTGTCGCGAATGCTTTTGTTGCAGCGATTTCTGTTGCAACTTCCTCTATCATACAACTAAACTCTTCATATTTCCAAGCAAAATTCTTGCTGGATATTTCCTATCTTTTCATAGGGCCAACAATCCATTTTTCCATCGATGCATATAGGAAATATCAACTTGATACGATTTTAGTTTGTAGCATTGAAAAACAATGGGGCTCTTATTGAAGGGCCCTCTTGTGCCTATCAAGGTCCATATAACTGATTCACATAAAAGGGAAATAATTTTTCTTGGAACCTTTAATGTGCATGTGGACCAAGCATGTTTCCTAGGAACATGAAAGGATAAAAGTTAGAACCTTTAAAAACATTAAGTATCACTTATATAAATTATAATACATGGGTTTTATAAAGCTCACTTGAAAATATCAATAGATTCCATACATTTCTCACTCCATTCAGAGGAACTCCAACCACTTACTGCACTATGAAAATGAAAGGATAAATTTTAAAACCTTTAAAATAAAACAAATAATCACTTAATGAAACTATAAGACATGGATTTTAAAACAATAACCTAACCATAACAACAAATTCCTTGCATTCCTCACTTAAGTAGGTCATTTGGATCATCTCTGCTGCTAATGGTATCCATCAATTTCTAATGCTAGGAATGAGGTAGCAAGTATTGTACTTGTGACTTGTGTCTTTTGGAAAGTGTATGTAACTTGATGTTTATACTAACTATTATGTAAATCTTCCTTTAATATTCAACTAGGGCTAAACATTGCATTCAAAATATTTACTGATAACTACACATGAATATATTTTACAGAATGGAGCGGAATATAAAACTGAGAAATAAATCACAACATCACATCACAATATTGACACTATTATTTTGGGTATGGAAACCCCTCGAAAAACCCAAGATGGGAAAACCGATGCAATAGTTAGATATAGATTTTATTATGAGAAAATATAGAACTTTTACAATCACTGCAAATTCACCCAAACATGGTGAATGCAGTACCCCACAGAATCACTAGGAAAATCCCAGCTAAACCTCAACACCTTCTTGTGTGAGTGTACGACCCAGTTGTACGAAGCTCGGTGATCCTGTTTCTCGCTCCATCTTCTTGGCTAAATCCTCTGTCTGACTTTCTCTCCCTATCTGTATCCTATCTCTGTCGGAATACAAGTGTGTGTGTCCTCTCCACCAATTGATCTCTTTTATAACTTTAGGTAAAGAGGAAACCCTAATTTCACTTTCACTTTAACTAGTGGTAAAGCAAAAACCCTAATTTCACTTTCACTTTAACTTGTGTTTCACTAAAGTTAATTTAGATCACTTTAATTTATTTTCCAAAGTAAACTTAGGAAAAGTAAATGAAATACAACTAGTTTCCTAATTTAAGTCTTCTGCATGCAAGAACACATGCATGCAGGAAGACCTTCCTCATTGATACTATTTTAACACTCCCTCTCAACGAGGAAGGGATTCGGTAGCAACCCCAACTTATCCCTGAACTTCACAAAACTATGTATGCAAAGTGACTTGGTGAAAATGTCCACTACTTTCTCATCTATCTGTATGTACTCCAACTGAATGGTTCCCCTCTGAACACAATCTCTCAAGAACTGGTATCTGATGCCTATGTGTTTGCTTTGGTCATAGAACACTAGATTCTCAGATAGACTGATGCCACTCTGAATGTCACAGTGAACTAGTGTAGCCTCTAGCTCACACTCAAACAACCCTGCAAGTAAATTCCTCAACCACATACCCTCACAAGAATTCATGCTGGCTGCCATGTACTCAGCCTCTTTTGAGCTCAATGCAACTGACTTCTGCTTCCTCTTGAACCAAGAGACAACCCCTGATCCAATGTTGAAACAACAACTTGAAGTACTCTTGCGGTCCTCTACACATCCTTCCCAGTCAACATCTATGAAACCTTCCAACTATACACCCCCCCTGCGCTCATAAACCAATTCATACTCCACTGTAATTCTAATGTAGCGAAGTATGCGCTTCACAACCTTCCAATGCACTCTCCGAGGGTCCACCATGACCTGACTCAAATATTTGACTGCAGAGCTGATGTTTGGTCGAGTGTTGACCAAATACATAAGCAATTCAATAAGCTAACGATACAAAGTAGGATCAAATCCGTCTAACCCTAATGCATCAATCTTCCTCCAGTTGGAAACTAAAGGTATGGCCATAGGCTTGCAGTTCTCCATCCTAAATCTATTCAGGATCTCTACTGCATACTTCCCCTGTCTGATGAAGAAGCATCCATCTCTCTGCCAAACTTCCAAGCCCAAAAAGCAATGCATCAGCCCAAGATCCTTCATCTCAAACTCCACTGCAAGTTTGGACTTGCAGTCTCCAATCATCCTATCATCTCTTGTCAAAAAGAGATCTTCCACATATAGGAACACTATGAGAGGCACCTCACCTTTTAAGAAGTACAGGTTCTGGTCAGCCTCACTTCGCTGAAATCCCATCTCCCGTAGATAGCTAGAAATCCTCAAGTACCATGCTTGAGGAGCCTGCTTAAGCCTGTAAAGAGCTCGATGCAGTATGAAAACATTTGTCTCCCTATTTTCCACATCAAACCCCCTATGATGCTCAATATACACCTCCTCCTCTATCACTACATTGAGGAAGGAAGTATTGACGTCCATCTGATGGACACGCCAACCCATCTGAGCTGCTATTGAGATAATGGTCCAAATGGAAGAATACCTCGTAACAGGGGTGAAGGTCTCCTCATAATCAATACCCTCCTTCTGTGAAAACCCCTTTTCCACGAAGAGTGCCTTGTACTTCTCAACGCTTTCGTATGCCACATGCTTCACCTTGTAGATCCATCTGGATCCCACCACCTTTTTCCCTTGTGGCCTCAGCACAACCTCCCATACCTATTTTTTCATAATGGAGTCATACTCCTCACTGCATAGCCTCCTGCCACACATCATGTTGTGCAGCCTCCTTGAAGCTAGAAGGTTTAGAGTTAATCAACTCTGTCATCAGTTCCATATAGCTAAGCCTCTCTGGTGGTACACTCCATCTGAAGGATCTCTATGGAGGATCAACCTGTCTGGAATCTTGTATTGTGGACCTAAACCACTTAGGCCTTGGCCTAGTGTCAACATGTTGTGGCTGCTAGATATCCATCTCCTGCTGCAACTCATTCTCCAATTCAATGACTATAGGATCGTGTCCACCTAACTACCTCTGACCACTAGAACCTCTGTTGTGTGTCTGTACCCATACATGTACATCTGGATCCTCCAACTTGACCCCCGACTCCTATGATGGATGTTGCTCTGATGGTAAGTCCAAATATCTTTGCAAGGCCCTGTCCTCATCGAACTGGACATACCTTCTCACAATGATCCTCCTACAAGTAGGAATGTAAACTCTATATGCCTTTGAAATATCGTTGTAACCAACAAGTAACCCCTTCTCTCCAGAAGGGTCCAGCTTCTTCCTATTGTCAGCATGAACATGACAATAGAAAACACTACCAAATATGCAAATGTGACTCACATCTGGCCTAGTTCCTGTAAATAACTCCTCTGGTGTCTTCCTCCCCAAAGTTGTGTGGGGACACCTGTTATGAATTTATACTACAGTCATGTATGCCTCGGCCCAGAGTAATAGTGGTAATCCCTGATCAAATAGCATGTCCTTGGCTACTCCAACCGTCATCATGTTCTTCTGCTCTGCAACTCCATTCTATTGTAGGGTATGGGACACAGTGTGCTCCTTATTGATCTCCTCAATTGAAAAATACTCCATGAACTCATTGGAGGCGTACTCACCCCCGTTTTTTGTTCTCAACACCCGAATATTGTTTCCTATTTGGTTCTCCACAAGAGTCTTGAAATCTTGGAACCTCTCAAAGACCTCTGACTTGGCCTTTAGGAAATAGATCTAGGTCTTCTCAGAATAGTCATCAATGAAGGTTATGCAGTAACTGTAACCAATGAATGAATGGACACTCAGTAGCTCTAATGACTTCATGTCTCAAATTCTTCAGTGCTTCATGGTGTAAGTGTGACATCCTCCTATACCACAACTCGCCCTGACTGCTACTGACTAGAGCCTTTGCATGCTCAAAGTGTAGTCTGTACACTTTCCCACTCCTCCTGCCAATCACCTGATCCAAGATCCTATCTGACCCCTTGGGCCTAATATATACTCTACGGTCATAGAACTTCACCTGATACCCCTTGTCCTCCAGAGTGGAGACTGATATAAGGTTCTTGGTCAGTCCTGGAACATATAATACACCAACAAAACTGAGGGGTTTTCCAAACTCCCTCTGAAATGAAAAATGCCAACTCTTGGTGCATGATACCATGCATCATCACCCAGTTCAACATGGATCCATGTTCCACCCTCCTGCAAGTCTCTAAAGAATCTCTTCTATCTAGTCATGTGACTAGATGCTCCACTATTGATGTAACATATGCTTCTCTCTGTGGCGCTTTCCATGCAATATATCAAGCAAAACTCCTCATCGAAGTTCCTACTGAACTCATTCACCTCTACAGATCCAACCATCTAAGTGTTACTCTTCTTCTTCCTGTCTGGGCACGGGGAAGAAAAGTGTCCCTGCTTGTGGTAAATAAAACACTTGACCTTTGACACTTCAAGGTTCTTCTTACCATCCTTCTTCCTCTTTTCATTCCCCTTGCTCTTCCCTATAAGAGCTAGAGCCTCCTCATCCACAATCTATGGGGCAATGCTGGATGATCCTGATCCTTGACCTATGCGGGTCTCCTCCTACATAAATCCATCCCATAGTCTCTTCCAATCAGAGAAATTGTCCCTAGCTACAACACATTTGACAAAGGTGTCCCATGGCTTAGAGAATCCATTAAGGGCTATCCGAACTAGCTCCTCATCCATTGTCTTAGAGCCAACGCCTCCAAGCTCATCCCTGATCTGTGTGAGCCTCATGAGATAAGGCACCACTCCTTCTCCCTTGGCCATCTTGGTGCTGCACATCCTCTCTTGCAACACCATCTTTCGGTTCTCGTTCTTGATTTGGTACAGACTCTCCAAATCCTTCCACATCTCTAATGCGGTCTTCTTACTAGAAAGGTGAGGGACTATATGGTCCTTCACTCCATCCATTATAATTATCATGTCTCTAGAATCAATCTTCTTCCAAGATGCCAGATCTGCCGGATCAGTGGGTGCAACCTTCGTGGAGTCAATGTGGTCCTCTACATCACTAACGTCCAAGATACTTGTGATCCTTTCTTTACATGTAGGAAATTTCTGAGCACCCTGGAGTCTATCCTCAACTCTCAATTGCATGGCCATAGTGAAGTGTACCTATCAAACCATAGATATGGAAGTCTAGGTTTGTGTCTTCCTATAGATATTCCCCGGATCTATCACTACTATTGCAAATATCTCAACTTTAGCTCACCAGAGCTATAAGGGCCATGTAAATTTTCCTTTAATATTCAACTAGGGCTAAACAGTGCATTCAAAATATTTGTTGATAACCACAAATGAATATATTTTACAGTATGCAATGGAATATAAAACTGAGAAATAAGTCACAACATCACATCACAATATTGACACTACTATTTTGGGTATGGAAACCCCTCGAAAAACCCAAGACGGGAAAACCAGTGCAGTAGTCAGATATAGATTTTATTATGACAAAATATGGAAATTTTACAATCACTACAAATTCACCTAAACCTGGCGAATGCAGAACCTGAAATAATCAATGTAAAAGATAAGTCTAAACCTCAACACCCTCTTGTGTGAGTGTACGGCCCAGATGTACGAAGCTCGGTGATCCTGCTGCTTGCTCCTCCATCTTCTTAGCTAAATCCTCTATCTGACTTTCTCTCCATGTGTGTATCCTATCTCTGTCAGAATAGAAGTGTGTGTGTCCTCTCCACCAATTGATCTCTCTTTTATAACTTTAGGTAAAGCGAAAACCCTAATTTCACTTTCACTTTAACTAGTGGTAAAGAAAAAACCCTAATTTCACTTCCACTTTAACTAGTGTTTCACTAAAGTTAATTTAGATCACTTTAATTTATTTTCCAAAGTAAACTTAGGAAAAGTAAATTAAATACAATTGGTTTCCTAATTTAAGTCTTCCGCATGCAGGAATACCTTCCTTGTTGCTACTAGTTTAACATATTAAGTTGGTGTACTGGTATACAACATTTCTTGGTTTGTGATCCTGATATACATAACCATTCTTCTTTTTATTTTGTGTTTCTAGCCGGTTGAAAATTTGATATTTTTGTCTTTTGTAACAGGTTTGAGAAGGGTTTCCTTTCCCTCTTAGAAACATGCCAACCAATAGTCAAAACCCCATTCATTTTTTTGGGGACGACCACTGCATATATGTGATCTACAAAATGGAACAAAATTTACACATGATCTCTATTAAAAAATAAGAGTATGTACATAAAAATCAAGTTTCACAAGCATATAAATTAAAATTATAATGAATTCCCCAATGTAACATATTAATAACCCTATTGTAGAAGATCCAATATTTGATCATAATATGTAGAAATTAACAATTCATCCTCTTCCAAAAGGATTATTTCATTAAAGATATGCATATCACCACCAAGCGTGATTTGGTCCAATGGATCAACCAACTCTACAGATTCGCAATTGTCCCATTCATCAATATTTCAAGAACCACAAAAGCAATCCTTATTTCTTGTCCATATTTTGAGGTTTGATTTGTTTGAGCTTATAATAGAATGAAATTATTGAGTTTCATGCACAGTGCTTTACCCGATATGTGTGTGATCGGTCAACATCTCTTACCTCCCAAAAAAATCTCTGCACTTGGATTTTCCTTGTTGATGTCTCTCCATTATACCTTTATACCAATTAACCATAGACACAACATATTGAAGGTGAGAAACTGTAAACTTCATCTCTTCCCTTATAAGCTCAATTTTTATGCATGCACTAGCACCATTGTGCTCTCCTTTTCCATGTCTAGTCTCAAAATAGTTCCATATATGCAACACCTTATATTTTACGTGCAACAAAGATAAGCATTGAAATACATGTTCATTTTTGAACTTCCCTGCACAACCATCTAACCATATCCAATGTTAACAAAATGGTATATCCCTAGTGATCAACAAATCATAGAACAATTAGAAATAATGTTCCACATAATTGATGTTGTGTGTCTGGTCATCACTCATATAGAAATGACCGCTTTCAATATCACCTTCTTCTCTTCACTACTATCTAGCCCATGCCTGTAAGTGATATGTACCATTCTGCTCACTTGATCTGAATGATATTATTGAATTTGAATATCATTTTGTGGTTGTAGGGTGTAGTTTTCATCGAAATCAACCACTGACAATATTGTTTCAAGGGGGAATGTATCTATACATATTCTAAATTGTTCACCATGCCACCGAGACATAGCAAAATGTTGAATATTTCCACGGAACTATGGAATAAAATCACATACTTTCACTTGTTGGGAAAATAAAAATAAAGAATTAGATAACTAGATAGAACAATTAGAAATACAATAGGTTAATTATAATGCAAGAAAATACATAAGAAGTAAAGCATTCAATACATTCGTAATAATTCTTAAAACCAATACATTTCAGAATTAATACAAGAGAGTACTTCTCTTGAAAATGCATTGCCCTAAGCAATCAAAATTTCACAAAGACATTGTAACTTGTGAATTCACCAATTTAAATCTTCTGAATTTATTTCCCATCATGCAACTGATAGGTATCATATTGGAACATTTGTTTTTCAACAATTGTATTTCCAAATGGATCATTTCCACTCTCATGGATGCACTCACCCCATAGTTGTATTCCACCAAAAATTTTACAAGTACCATATACACAAGGTTTTGCATAATATGTTTTTCCCTCTTTCCACAGACACATGATGATATGTATGAAATATCTAGCTAACATTGACGGTATTGTACTTGAGCATTCGTGTGCATAGTTATAATGCAAAAAATGATGTATATGTACAAAAGTATTATACTAATAATCAAAATCTATGTGCTATCTATAACAACATGTGTTACTTATGGTGTTTAGCCTAACATACCAAGGTTGGCATTTTTCAAAATATCATTTGCCAAGCCTCAACTCTACATGGGTGGATTTAAAAATATCATAAGGTTGAGTTTGTGTCATGCCAATATAGTGTTTAATGTGGGATTCATGATTCCTAGAACCCCTACAATGTTTTAACACATTCTTTGTATTGGAAGAAAGCCTAGTATTATCATGTCAAAATGCATGCACTATTCCCTTCATTGCTTCAAATAACTTCATGGATTTACGTTGAAACCTACCACTTAATTCCCATAATTTATTCATTTCTCCCTCCGTGTCATGACTGTCTCTTTTGATGGAATATATTTTTAGGGTTTTGGATGCATTTGAACAATTTCTAATGTACATTTAACTAAATGATGATGTCTTGTGCGTCTGCTTACAATTAATTCAACCATACACAATGATACACATTCTTGTCACATGGACGAGTTTCTTTACCAATGGATGTGAGCGCATCAACGAGTTTTTTCCTTTGATTGTGGAATCCTTTTGGACTGATATGATGATCTTGTGGAATTTCCTATGCTATGTATTTATGTGAGAACTTATTACTTAATATAAAGTTTTCTTTTGAAAAAAAAGAAATTTTACAATGTGATTACTTGATTCATTATTTTTTAGTTCTTTTATTCTTAATTTTCTTTTAACTATTTCCAAACTCCTAGATTTTAGAAAAGGTAAAAATAATTGACATTTATTAACATTAGAATTAGGTTCAAAATAATATTGAATAATTTGTAAACAATGAATATTGATAGTGCATATTGGTTTCTTACCTTCCATGGAAGATAAGGTGCTCTTATCCACTTGCATGCATTTAGGAATATTCTTCCGTTGACATGAAAGGTTCGGTAGTATTTCAATAGGTGGAGTGGCATTGGAATTTACTGTTGATCCGAATTTTAGGGGGAATATGGTTTAAATTCGGATGTATAAGTCATAAAATAATTAACACTACAACATTTTACCCCTTTAGTGGGTTTTAAGGATTGCAAGGGTCTTTCCAAAATTGCCTCTAAAAGTGTTTTTAGAGCTTTTGGGGCAGTTTTTGAACCCCCCTAAAAGTCATGAAAATTGAACTTTTGGATGTGGTTTTTAATAGACGCCTCTAAAATTTCTTTATTCATGATTTTTAGGGGGGGCTGTTAAAATGAACGCCCCTAAATGTGTTTTTTAATTTGGTTTGCTAACAACCCCCCCAAAAGTCACGAAAAATTGAATTTTTGGAAGCGATATTTTAACATCCACCTCTAAAAATTTGTTTTTTATGAATTTTAAGGGGGATTTAAAAAAAATGCCCCTAAATGTTGTTTTTAAGGAAACATTTTGACAAACCACCCTATAATCAATGAGAACTTAACTTTTGGAGGTGAGTTTTTTAACAATTTCCTTGAAAATTTCAATTCTCATGCCATTTTTTGGGGGGTGGGGTTTAACAAGACCACTTTTAAATATAATTTTTAAGGTGGCATTTTAACAAACCCCTCCCTAAAATTAATTAGAATTTAACATTTAGAGGTGGGTTTTTCAAACCTCTCCGCCTAAAAGTCATGAAAATTTAACTTTTGGAGGCGATTTTTTAAAACCCCTCCCAAAAGTCATGAGAATTGAACTCGTGTATGTAGTTTTTTTACAACCACCTCGAAAGGTTCAATTATATTCTTTTTTTTTGGTGGGGGGGGGGGGCATTAAAACAACCACCCCTAATTATATTTTTCAAGGAATTTTTTTGACAACCCCCCTACATGTCATGAGAATTTAACTTTTAGAGGCAGTTTGTTAAAAACTGCCACCATAAGTCAAATTACGATGAGTTTTAAGTGGTTTTAGAAAGAATTTCCCTAGATATGTTCAAGACAATGTTTTGAAAACCCCCTTAAAAATAATCATAATTGAACTTTTGGAGGTGATAGTGTTATAAAAATACATCTCTAAAAGCCATGTTTTAGAGACTATTTATATATGTTAGTTTTATTGTGGCAATTGCATCATGTGTTTTGGGTTATCGAGGGTGTATACACACACACACACACACACACACACACACACACACACACATCACGATATTGGTTTATGTTGGAAATATCATGACCAATACTGAGAAGGGGGGGTCATGAATCACTATTGGGAACATTTTAAACAATATATCCTTCACTTTAAATTATATTGGAAACAATCATCATTACTTATAATTAATGTATAAACATACAATAAGTAGAAAGTAAACAATGCACAAAACACAAGGATTTTACATGGAAATCCAGTAGGGACAAAACCACAAAAAAATATCTTGAAAGTTTCAAGGTGGAGTTGAGTAGGTAGGTTGTGAGAGTGAGAGAGAAGTGGAAGCACGCGGGGAGGAGAGGATGTGAGGGTGCAGGGAGGAGGAGTAGGATACGGTGAAGGGAATGGAGTATGATGGAGGGAGATGGGAAGTGAGACTACAACGGAAAAGAGAGAAGGAGTGATGTATGGAGTGAGGTGAGGATGGGTGAGCCGAAACCGAGCTCAAAAGTGGGAGGAGCCGAATCCGAGCTCAGGGGAGGAGAAACCACTCTGATACCAATGTTACATAGTCTTTGAATCAGCTAGCCCATATCCGATCTATGGAGGAAGATGTTCCATCTTCAGAATATGAATTATTAAATAATTAATATATGAATGGATGATTGATTACAATGGATAATGACTCTTTAAATATGTCTTGGCCATCACTTATTGAAGAGACACTTCTCTTCATAAACTCTATTTAATATTATTAATTACTATTACTATTACTAATGCTTATCTATTATTTACTATTTTATAATTGAAACAGTTTCTCCCAATGGTTCTTTTTCTTTTTTCGTCTTTGGCTATGTTTTTGACATGACTATGGCCAGAGTATTTTCTTCTTCCTTTTGGGGTCCAAAAATTTCTAAGTATAGCCCTGCATCAAAGGAGTCTTCTTTTTCGTTGTTGGTGTGTTTTTCTTCTATTATAAAATTCTTTCTCCATGAATTATTTGGTATTGGGTAGGTCATTTTTTATTGAATGACAAGGTCCTAGAAAATTTCTTTGAATGACTGATAATAGTCCAACTATTTTGCATTACTGATTGTGCCCTGCATGAACCATACTTTTGTGAAGTCAAGTTTCAATTGGATGTGTGCAATATGATGTAGACTCTGATAGACATCTCGAACATATGGTTTTAAAGACATAAAACCAGTTTTCAAGACACATCTTGGTGACTTTGGGTCCTTGAGAGAAACCCCAAGGATGAAAATCTTTGAAGTTGTACATTAAGTATATGGATTTTGCTGTAAAGGCAGTGTCGATGACTGGAGATATTCTAGATATGGACAAACAGATTAGTAGAGAGGGAAACTTGATAGGAGACCTTGTTTCATGGCACTTTTCGCAAGTCGAATAGATGAACTTGGACAAGTATTCTACCCAGTTGAATATTTTTGCTTCTTTTGCGATAACCTTGAAAACTTTCAAAATATCCAGTCTGAGGTTGGATGGTTGAACGATTTTTGTTAGATAAATAAAAACAATAATAGCGGTATACTTGTATGTTTGGTACTGAATTTTATTAATCACTAACCAATGGGAGCTCTTACTCTTGGGTGATCCAGTAAATTATTCTACCAGGTTCAACATGACACTAGCTAGTACTAGTGATCCTTGGTTTGGTAGGCTAGTGATAGCAACTATCAGGTCGACATTGATTTCGACTAGTTCATCAAACCAGAATTTTACCTTATGGTATCTACTGACAATGTATTATGCGATGAGGTATTTCAATCCATCGAAGTTATCTGGTAGGGGCCCACCCAAATAATGTTGGATTTTGGCCACTGCCAACTTATTGGCGTCTTCATACCATTTGTCATCTCGAATTCCCCATTTTTACAAGTATTTGTTGTGCTTCCTCCACTGGTGTTCTTTTTTCATGGCCTTTCCAATCCTAAGAAAAAATGATTTTAAAGGTGTCATGGTGGCTTCTTATTAGTGGATAAATCCACTCAAGCGGACTCAAGCCAGACATCCCTAGTCCAAGTGGATATAGAACAAATCAAGTACATAATACTAAAAACTTTCCTAGATCAATCAAGATATAGGATGAAGAGATGAGTACCTCTTTTTAGATCTATAAGTCTTCCCCTCCTTGTTTCTCCAAGCTCCAAATATTCATATATCCAGCTGCAAAACCTTATCAAAGAGACATAACAAACAAAGGATGAAAGCATACATAGATATACACTGATATAAGCTAACTGTTAAGAAAGAAATCTCTAAACATAATTAACACAATAACATTTATGGAAAGAGTTTTGTATTACTATAATCAAGGAGATACATAGAATTACATAAGAAATAACATCACAACCTAGCCTTAACTGTAACACCCCGGTTTTGACCCCGTTACATTATATGTATATGATGTATAAATTGTAATGATCATGGTGTGGAGCTAAAGTCCAAGACCCCACCATTGATCGGTCATGTTATGTTTTGGATTTTAATTTGTCACCGATGGTATATCGGGGCATGCGGCATATATTATATTGGTCATCATGTAAATATGCATCTATAATTAATTAAATGAACCCAACCAGCTACGATCGCGGCAACTAAATCGAAAGGGGGCATGATTTTTCACAAGGATAAGGTGTGGGGAAAATTGTTAAACCTTGGGCCATTTAGGGAAATACCCATGTGTCTTCTCCCCTTATTTTTATTCCAACCACCTTCATTGAATAATGGCTGCTGCTGGTTGAGGTAGTTAATGGCTTTGGGGAGTGGGGTGGCAGGATTGTCAGTCCTCACCCACACGCACACTCTACCCACGATTTTTCTACTCATCCCCTCACGCAGACACTTCTTCCCCCCCCCACTTGAGTTGCAAAAACACCCAGGCACTGCAATTTCGCGTCCTCCCTGTAGCTGTTCACCTTCACGCACTTCCAATGGTCTACTCATTGTCTTCACGCACAGGAATTTTTCCTACTTTTTACCCCACGTGGTTTTTCTTCTGCGGATTGGTGAATAGTGCGGTTGAATCCTTTCCTCACGAGCTGATTCATGGGGTCTGCATTGTTTGTTGTTCACGTACAGCTCGGGAGATGGTAGTTTATTTCCCAGCGTGGTCTGTGTATTTTTTTTTTCCAGTGATTTTGTTGCCCAGGACGGGCTGTGATTTTTCCCCTGTTGGAGCTGTGTTGCTGTTGTGTTTGGTACTGTTGTAAATTCGCCTGAGAGTCATTTTGGCCACGATAGGGCCAAGAATGACTCAGAATTCGTTTTCCCTGTCTAAGCTGTGACAGCTGACTTAATTGCTTGTGTGCAATGGTTGGTCTTCGGACTGTATTGGGAGCAGGGATGGGGGCTTAGTTTTGCTTGATAAACCTGGTGGCTGGAAACCACACAGACAGAGCTAGAGGGCTGGCCTTCTTCTCCATCACCCCTGAATAGCACTGGAAGGGAATGCAGGGCCTGAGGGACTGTTTAGCAAAGAAGGGACTGATTCCTTGTGTTGGGTGTGTTTGGGTGTCTTAGAGGTCAGGCTAGTTCTGGTGTAGGTGTTCTTGGCTCTGTAATGAGCTAACCAGCTTAGCATTGAGCCTTTCCCCAACTCCTTGATGGCCTAATAAACCCAACTGTGTTGCTTGGCTGTGTTTCGTATATCCTTGGCTATGTGTAAGCCTGCTTGTTCCCTTATTCCTTGGAGAATCATGCCCAGCTCAGGGGTAGCAGCGTTGCTAAGAGATTAAGGAGCATGCTGGCCTATGGTTGGGTGGAACGTTGCAGCGACGTAGCTGGTTGTGGATCGAGTTCTTCGTAAGATAAGTGATCTTGTTCATTTTACTTCTACAACCTTATTTTCTGTTAATAAACATGATGAACACGTTAAATGAATGCATGCATGTATGAGTGCTGATGGTTTCCGCTGCGTGTGTGTTGATTAAATTGCATATGTGCATGATATACTGCAAAGTATTTTATTTCAGCATTCTGTTATGCAAATTTTATGCCTGTACATGTTCATGGGGCTCTTAGCCCGGGTGGTTTAAGCCACGAGTCGCATCCTCTTCACCGGTTGGAGGCATGGGGACGTGACAGTATGGTATCAGAGCCTCAGGTTGCAACAATGGACCTCTATGGGCCAAGAAGGAACAACTGACAGAGGTTGTATCTCATTCTTCCAAGTAGAAATCAGTGGATGACTGGAAAAATTTAAAATGACCTAAGTGTTGACAGTGAGAGCACTTAGAGGTTCAGACTTCCACCGTAGCGGAAGGGGTTTTGGAAGAGACTTCCGCCGTAGCGAAAGCGGAAAGCGGAAGTCTGTCTGACGGAATGGTCGAGGAGAACCATGGAAAAATTTGGCGCAAGTGCTCCATCGTTGCGGAATATTTAGCGGAAGGGACTTCTGCCATTGCGGAAGCCAAACCGTTAAGCCGTCCAAGTAAGAGAGACCGTCGACAGCCAACGCGATCCAAGAAAGACAAATTTTCAAATTTGTCTAAGTGATGAAATCGTCGAAAGAAAAAGCAGTTTCCAGTTCGCCGTTACGGAAGCCAAAGCCATTTGGCTTCTGATGTTGTGGAAGAGAAAGAGGCTAACGTTCCATCGTTGTGGATGGAGAAAAGATTCGACACCCGACGAAAAAGTCATCTGATTGCGGACAGTGCAGAAGAAAAATCACGAAAATTTTCTAAGTGTCCACAGCTGGTCGGAAGGAGTTTGCCTTTGGCCAGCTGCCGTTGTGGAAGCCAAATTCATTTGGCTTCCAGTGTGGAAGAACTGCCGACGCCGCAAGTTGAAATTTTGCTAAGAAGACGGCCACCAATCGGAAGAGAAAGTGGTTTCCCGTCCGCCGTTGCGGAAGCCAAAGTCATTTGGCTTCCGATGTGGAAGGACCACCGACTCGTTGTGGAAGTGTTGACGGTTTCCCCATCCGCCGTTGCGGAAGCCAAAGTCATTTGGCTTCCGATGTAAACAGTCGCCGATCGGAAGATGAAACGGTTTGCAAGTCCGCCGTTGCGGAAGCCAAAGCCATTTGGCTTCCGATATGGAAAGATAGTCGATGCTGCAAGAGGAAATGTGCTGATCGGAGGAGGAAGGGATAGAGCATCCACCATTGCGGAAGCGGAAGCGTTAAGACGTTCGATGTGGAAAGACATCTGACAGTCGATGGGAAGGAAAGGAAAAAAAATTCTGAGTTTTTCCATAGGATTTTTCCAGCAGATTTTAACTATTTTCCAGTGGGATTTTTGATTGTTTCTCAGTGAAATTTCAGGGCTGAAAATGAGAAAAGAGGCAGCGATATAATGCGCCAGATTGCACAAAAACCAATGATTTACAACAACAAAAAAAATGAGGGCGTTGCCCTCGACCCGCCCTACAATGGCGAAGCCACAAGGGGGCAAGCCCCCTTGACCCCCATCGTCCCCTTCAGACAGTCATTCCTTGATGAAGAAAATTTTGTGTGTTTGGGCATTTGTAATTTTATGATTATTCCAAGAAAAGGTAAGTGGTTACGATTTATATCAATGTTATGCATCTAACAATTGTGTTATTAGCACGTTTGCAGAATCATAGTCACCCTCAAGAGAAGTATTCCAGGTAGTGCAGTTTGGTAAGTAAGGGGTGGTTCAGTATGAGAACCCATGACGGATATGATGCTCGAGATTCATATGAGCGAGCAGAAGATTCCATGGGAGAAAATTTACGTAATAGAAATGATGACATAGAGTCTAATGGAAGGAGATTCCAAGAGACATCGTCAAATGTTGCAGCTACTATGAGAAGCTTGATCAAAGCCCAGGAGGAGCAGCATCAGTTGAATGTTGCTATGTTGTAGAGTTTGACGGACTTGCAAAGAAAGATAGACTCTAGACAAGGTACAGCAAGGCCAGAAGGCAGTAAGAGTAGTGCTAGGAGAAGGAGAAGGACTTCCAGTGGATCATCTGATTCTGAAGAATCCAGTGGGGATTCAAGTTCCTCTTCTCATAAAAGGAAAAGAAGGAGGCACCGTAGGGATCACTCTCGGGATGAATTTAAGAGCTAAACCTCCTACATTTGATGGTGAGGTAAAGACTGGACAAAAAGATGAAGCTTGGCTTCTTGGGATAAAGAAATACTTTCAAGTGCATGACTATTCAGGAAACATGAAGGCAAGAGTTGCCATATTCAATCTGAATGGAAGAGCATCCATTTGGTGGGAACACTTCAAGCAAGTGAAGAGGATCAGTGAAAGGAGACTTAAGTGGAAGCAGTTCAAGAAGTATTTTAAGCAGAAATACCTATCTGATAAGTATTATGATGACAAGATTAAGGAGTTCCATGAGCTGAGATTGGGACAGCAGACCATGGAAGAGTATGCTAATAAGTTTTTGGAACTGTTGAGGTATGTACGGTACATCAGAGATGAAAAAGTGAAGGTCCAGCATTTTCTGAGTGGATTACCTCAGTCCTACAAAGATACAATTGAGTTTTATGAACCTAGAACTCTTGAAGAAGCAATAAGAAAGGCTAAGTATTGCTATGAGCAAAGCAAAGGTAAGCCAAATTACCATAAGGCATGGAAGGACAAGAAGAACGAGAAGTTTGACCAAAGAAAGAAAGGTTTCAAACCTTCTAGCTTCAGGAATCAACAGAAGCAGCCATCCCAAGCTGCGAGTAAGCCAGTTGGAGTGACTGGAGAAAAGCCTAAAGACCCACAACAGAATAGAGGGCCACTTCAATGTTGGAAATGTGGAGGACCCCACATGCGCAGAAATTGTCCACTCGAGAATGAGAGTGCAAGGCCAGCTTATAACATGCAAGAAGCAGAAGCAGTAGGTCAAGTAGCAAGGGCGGTTCCTAGGATCTATGCAGCACTAGAAGACCGTCAAGCAGATCACCAGTCAGCTGTGGTTGAAGTAGTAGGTAAGATTGCTGAGCAATCTGTTTCTATTTTGATTGACCCTGGTTCTACTCACAGTTACATTACTCCTAGAGTAGTGGATATTTGTGCCTTTGAGAAAGTAAAGCATAGGAAGTCTTGGTTAGTTCAGCTAGCCACTGGAACTAAGAGAAAGGTCAGTGAAGTGGTAGAGAAATGTCCATTGGTCATGAATGGATTGGTCACTCGTGTAGATCTGAATGTTCTACCACTTGGTTCCTATGATGTTCTCATTGGAATGGATTGGTTAGAAGCTCACAGGGTGAAGCTTGATTGCTACAATAATACTTTTGAATGCTTGAATGAAGAAGGAAACCTAGTAGTTGTGAAAGGCATTACAAAGGTGAATTCAGTAAGGCAGGTTTCAGCTATGCAGTTAAAGAAGTTTTGTAGGAAGGGTTGCCAGTTGTATGCAGCTCAGATTTTGGAGGCATCGGGAGATGAAGCTCCTAGGTTGGAGGACTATCAGGTGTTGCAGGAATTCAGGGATGTGTTTCCTGATGAGATTCCAGGGCTTCCTCCAAAGAGGGACATCGATTTCACTATTGAACTTGTGCCAGGAGCGGCACCAGTGTCCAAGGCACCCTACAGGATGAGTACACCAGAGATGCTAGAATTGAAGATGCAACTGCAAGTGTTGTTGGAAAAGAGGTATATCCGACCCAGTGTGTCTCCTTGGGGAGCACCAGTTCTGTTTGTCAAGAAGAAATATGGTACACTCAGGTTATGCATTGATTACAGACAGTTGAACAAGGTTACTATGAAGAATAAATATCCTTTGCCTAGGATTGATGACCTCTTTGATCAAATGAGAGGAGCAAAGGTATTTTCCAAGATTGACTTGAGGTCTGGTTACCATCAAGTAAGGACCAAGGATGAAGACATTCATAAGACAGCTTTCAGGACAAGGTATGGGCATTATGAGTTTGTAGTGGTACCATTTGGTCTCACAAATGCTCCAGCTACATTTATGTGCCTTATGAATAGTGTCTTTAGCAGCTATTTGGACAAGTTTTTTCTTGTTTTCCTTGATGACATTCTTGTTTATTCCAAGAATGAGAAAGAACATGAAGTGCATTTGGGATTGACATTGCAATTGCTCAGGGAGCATCAGTTGTATGCAAAACTAAGCAAGTGTGACTTCTATAGAGATAGAATTCAGTATTTGGGTCACATTATTTCAGAGGAGGGTATATCCGTATACCCTGAAAATATTGAAGCCATTATGAATTGACCTACTCCAAGAAATGTGACAGATGTAAGATCTTTCATGGGACTTGCAGGATACTATCAAAGATTCATTGAAGGATTCTCCAAAGTTGCACACGCCATCACTTCTTTGCAAAAGAAGGGAATGAAGTTCGAATGGATATCGAGGTGTGAAGAAAGCTTCCAGCGGTTGAAGAGTCTTCTCACCAGTGCACCAGTGTTGAAGGTTGCAGATCCAGAGAAAGATTTTGTGGTGTGTACCGATGCATGTGGACAAGGGCTTGGAGGAGTCCTTATGCAAGACAACCATGTGATATGTTATGAGTCAAGAAAGATGAAGGAACATGAGAAGAACTATGCCACTCATGATATAGAACTTGTAGCCATAGTACATGCTCTCAAGATGTGGAGACATTACTTGATGGGCAGGAGATTTGAGCTCAGAACAGATCATTGTGGACTGAAGTATTTGTTTGATCAGCCTACCCTGAATGCTAGGAAAGCAAGATGGCTGGAGTTTTTATGTGAGTTTGATTTTGAAATCAAGCACATAAAGGGAAAAGAGAATAAGGTAGCTGATGCACTCAGCAGGAAGATGCAGGAAATGCAGGTGGCATCTCTTAGTATTTGCTAATCAGATTTGAGGCAGTAGATTGCCAATCATGTTGCTGGAGATGAATTCTATGAGCAAGTAAAAGACAAATTGCAGCAGCAAAGTCTTGAGAAGAGGTATGAGGGATATAAATTGGAAGGAGGTGGGCTTCTCACTCTTAAAGGAAGAATTTATATTCCGAATGTAGCAGATTTGAGGAGAGTTGTCATGGATGAAATCAATCAAGCTCCGTATTCTGGTCACCCAAGATATCAGAAGACAATTGCTACAGCTAGAAAGCAGTACTTTTGGCCAGGTATGAAAAAGGGCATGGCTGAGTACATTTCAAGGTGTATGAAGTGTCAACAGGTAAAGGTTGAACATCAACATCCAGCAGGTTTGTTGCAGCCTTTGCCAGTTCCGGAATGGAAATGGGAAGTTATTTCCATGGATTTTATTACAAGATTGCCGATGACTTGGAGACAACATGATTCTATTATGGTTGTGGTAGACAAGTTGACTAAGGCAGCACATTTTATACCGGTTAAGTCTACATATGAGACTGGCGACATTAAAAAGATCTTCATGAAGGAGATATTCAAATTGCATGGATTGCCGAAGGAAATAGTCTCTGAACGGGATGTCAAGTTCACTTCCAACTTTTGGAAGGGGTTGTTTGCAAATCTGGGTACAAAGCTAAACTTCAGCACTGCATACCATCCTCAGACAGATGGGCAGACCGAGAGAGTTAATCAGGTGCTTAAAGATATGCTTCGCATGTACGTAATGGACAAACCAACCAAGTTGGAAGATTAATTACACTTGGTAGAGTTTGCTTATAACAATGGACATCAAGCATCCTTGGGGATGAGTCCATATGAAGCTTTGTATGGAAGAGCGTGTAGAACACCAGTGACTTGGGATAACCCAGTGAACAGGATTGTGCTTGGACCAGAGTTGCTCAAGGAAATGGAGCAAGGGGTTGTAAAGATCAGACAGAAGCTGAAAGTAGCATAGGACAGACAGAAAAGCTATGCAGATAAGCATAGGGTGAACAGGGAGTTCAGTATTGGGGATCATGTTTACCTCAGAGTGAGGGCAAGGAAGAGTTCCTTGAAACTTGGAAGTTGTGCCAATTTGTCACCAAGATATTGTGGGCCGTTTGAAGTGCTTGAAAGAATAGGTCCAGTTGCATATAGACTTGCATTGCCTGCTAGCACTAGAGCTCATGATGTTTTTCATGTTTCTTTGCTTAAAAGGTATGTACATGATCCTAACCATGTGATAGATTGGGATGTGATCCAGGTGAAACCCGAGGGAGAGTTATGAATCGAACCAATGCACATCCTCGACAGGAAGGTCACAATGCTCCGGAACCGAGCCATAGGTCAGGTAAAGGTGCAATGGGAGCACTTCGAACCTGAAGAGGCTACATGGGAGCTAGAGGATGCCATGCGATTGGCACATCCATTTTTGTTCAATTCTACGGAACACTGAGGCGATACAAGTGTAGCATTTTGTTCAATTTTGTAAGCACTGAGGACAGTGCTATTGAAGAGGGAGGGGAATGTAACACCCCGGTTTTGACCACGTTACATTAGATGTATATGATGTATAAATTGTAATGATCATGGTGTGGAGCTAAAGTCCAAGACCCCACCATTGATCGGTCATGTTATGTTTTGGATTTTAATTTGTCACCGATGGTATATCGGGGCATGCGGCATATATTATATTGGTCATCATGTAAATATGCATCTATAATTAATTAAATGAACCTGACCAGCTACGATCGCGGAAACTAAATCGAAAGGGGGCATGATTTTTCACAAGGATAAGGTGTGGGGAAAAATTTTAAACCTTGGGCCATTTAGGGAAATACCCATGTGTCTTCTCCCCTTATTTTTTTATTCCAACCACCTTCATTGAATAATGGCTACTGGTGGTTGAGGT
>LPNX011138008.1:1476134-1502359 GCA_001517045.1 Pseudotsuga menziesii
GCTTGGTTGTGTTTGGTATATCCTTGGCTATGTGTAAGCCTACTTGTTCCCTTATTCCTTGGAGAAACATGCCCAGCTCGGGGGTGGCAGCGTTGCTGAGAGATTAAGGAGCATGCTGGCCTATGGTTGGGTGGAACGTTGCAGCGACGTAGCTGGTTGTAGATCGAGTTCTTCGTAAGATAAGTGATCTTGTTCATTTTACTTCTGCAACCTTATTTTCTGTTAATAAACATGATGAACACGTTAAATGAAAGCATGCATGTATGAGTGCTGATGGTTTCCGTTGTGTGTGTGTTGATTAAATTGCATATGTGCATGATATACTGCAAATCATTTTATTTCAGCATTTTGTTATGCAAATTTTATGCCTGTACATGTTCATGGGGCTCTTAGCCTGGGTGGTTTAAGCCACGGGTCGCATCCTCTTCGCCGGTCGGAGGCATGGGGATGTGACATTAACACTGTAATATTCCATCTAACAATCCAATCCAAGCCTCCAAAGGATTATGGTATCCTACCAAAGGATGAGATATTGCCTCCCAAAGGATGATAGGGATCACCTAGAAATTCCACCAGCATAAGAGTACCATATTCCTTCCTCCCTTCACAATGGAGAGAGGGTTCGATTAATAAGGATAAAGGGATATAGTAGGTTGAGGATTAGGAGGAGGGGTATAAGGTGTCCTCCCATTAGGTTAGGGAACTGAATGCCACCTCAACTAGAAGCTAGGGATGCTCCTCCCCCTCATCCACCTTCAAGAAGGGCCTTGAAACTTATATTTTTTCCCTCTAAACATCACTAGGGAACCTTGTTGTAGGAGATAGAGCACCAGATATGGGTTGGTGCACCTTGCATGAGGAGAAAGAGTGCTAGTGGCACTCCTTGCGTGAAGAGAAAGAGTGCCAGTAAGGGTCTAGTTCACCTTTCCTTAAGAGAAAGAGCATCGGCCCTCCTAGAGGAGGAAAAAGAGCTAGGGACAACTTTAAACTCAATCAACTTTAGCTAGAGAAAATTTAGGGATTAGGAACAAGGTTGACACATGGATCAAGATGACAAGATTTCAGTGTAACACTTCTTCTTCTTCATGGTGAATTTTTTTGTTGCTTTCATGGACCTGGTTAGAGAGGTTTTCTTTGGGGCCATTTCTTTTGCTATCGTCAATGGTGAATTAGGGTTTTTAAGCTCCAGGGTTTCAGGTTTGATCTATGAATGGTCCAAATCTTTGCAAAATAGCTCCCAACAGTGCTCAAGATATTCATTTATCGGCTTCTTGTGGATAAATCCATCTATTTGGGTAGGTGATTAGATTGGATGTGACTTTTATGCTACACAGGTTGTTCGTACGTGCGACGAGTCTTCTATTAGATTTTTATCATTCAAACTAGCATTATGATCTTAGGATCTTTAACTGAGAGAATAACATGCATAGCAATAAAACATAAGAGACAAGAGACAGAAAGATTTTTCCTCGGGGAAACCATAAAGGAGAAAACCTCACAACTTCCTCAGAGATAGAATGAGCACCAATGGCAGCAGTAAAACCCGAAAACATAAAGATGATCTCCATAGCTTTTGTCTCTCTCTCACACACTAATAGAGCTTCTCCTCTCTCACTCATGCGCCCCAATGAGTGAGTGTGTATATAATAAATAGAGAGACTCAATCTCTATTTATATTCTTCCGTTCACTTGAGCCCACTCCAACATGTCAGCCTCACTTAATAATTACTTACTAGAGCCGGTATCTCTAGGAGTGTCTAATAACCCTAGTGCCCCACAACTTATGGGGACTTTTCCCTCTACTCAACAAGGAGGGTTAACCTTGACTTAGATGGTGAGGACTATTACCCCGAATTATAATAACTCACCTAGGGTTGACTTCTCTAGGATAGTCTAATAACCCTAGGGCCCCACAACTGCGGGGACTTTAACCCTTGACCAATAGTAGGGTTACCCACAATGACTTTACATGACTTGTTACATTATAGAAACTTCTCGAAATAAACATCGGGGTATGACATGACTCAAATACATTACAGACATATCCCGGAATAAACATCGGGATACAATACATAAGATATATGGATGAATACATTCCGAAGTTACAATTACATCAACACTACCTCTTAACTAGGAATTTATTCTCTTAACACAATTTATTAGCACAAGTCTTCTTCTATGTATCATCTGAATCATCATCAAGTTCTCATCATCTTCATCTTCAAGTCATCTTCATCTTCAAGTCATCTTCATCTGGATCTATATCATCACTTAATCTGGATCATCATCACTCGATCTGTATCATCGTCACTAGATCTAGATCATCACTTGATCTGGATCATCATTGCTGGATCATCATCAAGTCTGGATCATCACTTGATATGGATCCTCACTGCTAGATCATCATCAAGTCTGGATCATCACTTGATCTGGATCGTCACTGCTGGATCATCATCAAGTCTGGATCATCACTTGATCTGGATCATCACTGCTGAATCAGCATCAAGTCTAGATCATCACTTCATCTGGATGATCACTGCTAGATCATCATCAAGTCTAGATCATCACTTGATTTGGATCGTCATCAAATCTAGATCATCATTGAATCATCATCATCATTACTGCTTCTGTTGTCTCAATCAAATGGTGCTATCTTATTCATTCTTCTCATCACAGGAAGTTCTACAGAGTCATTCTTGTTGGCCTACCCTTCATGTAGGTCTTCATCAGTGCTTATATATGACACTTAAGTCAGAATGGCCTGCCCAACTCTTACATATGACCTCATCTTGTTAGAAAGGCATGCCCTGCACTCACATCTGACCTCATCTTGACAGAAAGGCCCGGCACTCACATCTAACCATGTGTAAACACGTCGCGCCAGAATGGCTCAACACTTATATCCGATCATGTTCAAGCAGATCGCATCGAAATGGCTCTACACTTACATCCGACCCCATCTTGTCAGAAAATCACAGCACTCACATCTAACCATGTGTAAACACATCACGCCAGAATGGCTCAGCACTTATATCCGACCTCATCCTATTAGAAAGGCTCTGCACTTACATTAGACCATGTGTAAACACATCGCATCGAAAGGGCATGCACTCACATATGATCATGTAGGAACCAATCCTACAGTCCTATCAGAATGGCCCCCAGTCCCAAACTGAGCTACCTGGTAACTGACCAGGTGCATCCATTCTCCCAGAGAATGGCAGTTGCCCTTACATCTGACCTACTCGTCAGAATGGCCAACACTCACATCTGACATGGGAGGAACCTAATCCTTTAACCATGACAGAATGGTTCAGCCCTTACATCTGATCAAGTGGGAACACATCCCTCTATCACATCAAAATGGCTCTCAGTCCTAGACTGAGTTTTCCTGGTAACTGACCAGGTACCTCCATTCCAAGAATAGCAATAACCCTTATATCTGATCATGTAGGAACCAATCCTACAGTCATATTAGAATGGCTCAGCACTCATATATGACATGGAAGGAACCTCAATCCTCTCACCATGACAGAATGGCTCAGCCCTTGCATCTGATCATGGAAGGAACTTAATCCTCTCCCATGTCAGAATGGCTCTAGATCTCATCATTTCCCCTTAGAGGGAACCTCGATCTCAAGAACACCAAGCTTCTTCTTGAAGTACTCAAACTTCACTTTGGCCATTTCTAGCATAGAATCACATCAGGGTGGATTACGTCCAAGGATGACCTGCGAGTTTCACCAGAACTGATTATATCTGAGGGAAACCTGTCTCATCAGCTATGCTAGAAATCCTTCTTTCAAGAGATCTCGATTTGGATCACTGCTCCTCTCTGCATCATACAACAAAATTCAAGTCAAATCAACCAAATCAAATAGTAGTTTTCAAAAGAAACATACTATCTCCCAAATAGCAAGTGGCAACATCTTTTTCCTTAGTTGTACTCAGCACCATGCAGGACATCATCCTGCCAAACCAAGAGACCACACTTGATCCCATATTGAAGTAGCACCTCGAAGTGCTCTTCCTATCAATGGAACTACCTGCCCAATACGAATCCACATAATCTTTTGATTCGCCTCATACTTGAGCCCATAATCAACTGTACCCTTCAGGTACCTCACTACATGCTTTGTAACCATCAGGTGAACATGTCTCAATGTGTTCACAGCAAAGCAAATATCTGGTCTCGTATTCGTCAGGTACATCACGGAACAAATCATCTGATGATACATCATGGCATCAACCGTCTCTGATGAAGCAACACTCAATATATTCATCTTTGATGCCATAGGTGTGGTCATGGCCTTGCAGTCCATCATCCTAAACCTCTTCAGGATCTCTACTGCATACTTCCCTTTTCCACACCTCCATGCCTAGAACATAGTGCATCGACACATAATAGGAGAATCACTGGTCTTCCGCCTTCAACCTTGAAGCAAAGGTTGGAACCCACTTTACTCTCAGTAAATCCTAGAGTCATCAATAATCTATCCATCCTATCGTACCATGTCGAACCTCAGGATATTCTGCAGTCACTCCCTATGAAGCAGAGCATCATTCTCCCTCTATCTTTCGTACTCTATGTACTAAAACATTCTGTACTGGAGTGACAATTAGTATCCATCTAGGCTCATTGGATACCAAGATCCTCTATCTTGAAATTTTTCAAAAGTTCTTCTCACACCCATCTGTGAGCTTGTCATCGTCTATCAACCTTGTAGAATAGATTCAGATATTCATCAAGCTCATTATGTATGTGTTATCCCATGATGTTTCCATCTACTGCATGATGTAACTATGAACTTCTCTTCAAATATCGATACTACATCCTAGACATCATTCTTCTTGAACTGGTCTTCCCTTTCTTCTTGGTTACTTCTTCATAACTGGAAGGTTCTTTATTAATGATGTCACTGCATTCGTCATATTTATTCTTCATCTTGGACTGTTGTCACTTGTTCTTTGGAACAAGTCTTATCCTTCTTTGCTTGTAGGCAATTATGTACGCGATCTTTCCTACAAGTCAAATGCATTTGTATGGTTAGAAACATTTCATAAGGAATATTCATACTGGCAAGTTCTTATGCATAAATATATGATCATGCAACTACTTTAGCCAATACAACATTCATCCATATCTCACTGAAGCTTTCTAGATGCCTTCCATCTCTACTAGGACAACATTGAGATTGTGCACTAATCCAATATGTCAAAAAAGAGGTTTCATTCTAGATAAGTAGCAATGGAGAGTTGTATAGCATCATGAGCTACTTACCCATCACATGCATATTAGTAGTATACTAGAATTAATGCAAACATCATATCATGGATAATACATCAACTGAATATAAACAAATGCATAACAAAACAATATCATGAAATGACAATTGAATACTTATCTTTATTTGTTTCATGGGTAGACTCCTTCTTGAGCCTTTAGCTTCATTGTCTTCTTCATTCATAATAGCATCGTTTCTTATCCAAATGCTAAGGTGGATAAGAGGTTCTTCAAGATTTGAGATCTTCATATTCCTCATCGATTGAAGGATCTTCTTTGGATGGTGAGAGCTTGATCTTCAGTTGCTCCCATCTTCTCTTCTCTTCTTATGAGTTGAGATTCTTCTTCTTGTGTGTGCTCTTCCCAAAGTCTGCTGAAAGTAATCACTTCCTTCTGGCACACATTCCTCGCATGAATGAATCCCATGATCCTGGGAGGCCATTCAAGGTGGCTATCACCACTTCTGTATTCTCCACTTCTTCTTCTACCGCTTCAAGTTGTTCTGTATTCTGGATCTTCACATTCTTCAACTATTTTCTCAAAGCCATCTTCTAATTTATGTTCTTCCCTTCAAATAGCTCAGTCAAGGAATCAAACATCTTCAGTGTCTTTAAGGAAGACACTTGTGGTACAAGTTGATCTGTGATTGAATCAGCAATGATCTTCTTGGTCTTGACCAAGTTCTTCTTGTGTAAGGCTTTGAGCCTCATCTCCCTCTGGAACCAGAACCTCTCTACTCATGTAGGTGTCCAATTCATTTTCTTCAAAGAGATCATATACTTCTATGCTTTGAAGTTGTCAACTTCACCAAGATTATCATCAAGCTGATGTGATAGATCATTTTTAAATAAGGACCTCAAATGAAAATAGCAAAAGATTAGACCTTACCGATTTGAGGTGTCCGTCCTAGTTCCGGAGCTGGCTGATCTAGGGTTTGTCAAAGAAACCCTAATTCTCAAAACTTGGAATCTTTCAGATCAAATTGGATAGAAATATAGATCTCTTACAATGGAGCTGTCCAATGTACTCCTCTTCTGAAAACAGTGGAGGGAAGCTCCCGAAACAGGAAGCCCTAGTTTTCCAATTTCTTCTGTAGAAATGCTTGTTACTATTTCTGCGGTATCTCTGAAATTACTGCTCCTCTATATATGAAACTTTGTACTAAGGTAGCATCGCATGTACCTATTCCAAAACCAATATTTTCATTAGAATTGGTTTCATCAATTGGGACTTATGATTGTTTTCCCAAGGTGACCTATTACAGGACTGTTCAGAACAAAGACGTTTTATGGACTGCCACACGTCACTGGTTCATCTTCTGAGTCTGAAACTCAGACCACAAAACATAAAGTATGTGCCCTTTCTATAATATCTTCATAAATTTTATTTGGAAATTTTTATCCCAAGATATAACAATTCTCCCCAGGTGTCCTGTTTAGGGATGAATTCTGGAAGAGGTCGGAACCCTAACGTGGAGGGATCATATCTCCCAGAATACATTGAATCGGAGGATGAATTTTGGACACAATGTAAATAAATATTTTATCTACGGACTCTACAATTTTAAGCTCCTGATCCATTTCCAATATTGAGATATATCTAATGTACCAAAACATAGCGTTTTTAGTATTTAGGGTTTTTCTAGCTCGGGCTCAAACTAGGGTTTGACTTTCCTGGAGTTTCACCCAACCAAAAATATTAAACCAAGTCTCTAAAATTTGGTTTTTATGAGGAGAGAAACCCTATGCTGGGCTCACTCAAGAATTCCTCTTCTGTAGAAAGCCCTAATTTCCACACCGAAAACTGAAAATGCTCGGAATCGAATTCCGCTAATGGATTGTGGAGAGAGACCCAAAAATTAAGAAGCCATAGCTTCTTCATCTGCACAATGTCTTCTTCTCAGGTTAGCTCTGATACCATGTTATATTTTTATCATTCAAGCTAGCATTATGATCTTAGGATCTTTAACTGAGAGAATAACATGCACAGCAATAAAACACAAGAGATAAGAGACACAAATATTTTTCCTCAGGGAAACCATAAAGGAGAAAACCCTACAACTTCCTCAGAGATAGAATGAGCACCAATGGAAGCAGTAAAACTTGAAAACACAAAGATGATCTCCACAGCTTCTGTCTCTCTCTCTCACTCATGCACCCCAATGAGTGAGTGTGTATGTAATAAATAGAGAGACTTACTCTCTATTTATATTATTTTGTTCACTTGAAGCCCACTCCAACATGTCAGCCTCACTTAATAATTACTTACTAGAGCCAGCATCTCTAGAAGTGTCTAATAACCCTAGTGCTCCACAACTTATGGGGACTTTTCCCTCTGCTCAATAAGGAGGGTTAACCTTGAATTAGATGGTGGGGACTATTTCCCTGACTTACAATAACTCACCTAGGGTCGACTTCTCTAGGATAGTCTAATAACCCTAGGGCCCCACAACTGTGGGGACTTTAACCCTTAACCAATAGTAGGGTTACCCACAATGACTTTACATGACTTGTTACATTATAGAAACTTTCTGAAATAAACATCAGGGTATGACATGACTCAAATACATTACAGACATATCCCAGAATAAACATCGGGATACAATACATAAGATATATGGATGAATACATTCCGAAGTTACAATTACATCAACATCTTCCACTTCACGCCTTGGTAATCTATTATCATAACCTCACCATCGGGGTCTATCATAATAGATTTCTCATCAAGAAGGTAAAAACATGTCCTTCATGTTTGGATGTTCCTTTAGTCATCGGTGGTAGGGTTCTTAACACTAGTTGATTTTGGCTCAACTGTCTAATTCATTTTCTAGTCCCACTCTCCATGTGTTAATCCATCGTTCTTGTGCTACTTGCAATTTCCCATGTCTTAGAATATTCTTATATAGTATTTATATTAAGTTAATTTCATATAACTACTTTTACTTTTAAATGTTAAACTAATTAGTACACAACTTATTAATTGTTACAAAACCTAGGGCATGACGTTCGACCAAATGGTGCTACAACCATTCAGTTGGTGTCATTCCTGCTTTATGCTCTATATATTTTAAGTCTTGTTCAATTCAGCACTTTTTTAAAGACCTTTCCTTGTAGTGTTTTTAGTCAGAGAGATCCATTATTATTTAATTCTTTGACTATGGAAAGTCCCAACCATGGTATATGCAATTTCTTTGGTTTCTCTTTTATTCGAATTTCATATAAAATTTTAAGATCATCGACTAATATGTATTTATTTCTTATATTTAAGTTGTACCAAGATTTTTGTTGTTGCTTCTATATTTATTAGTTATGGATTGCTACATTTGATTGCTCCTCCGGTTTTGTTAAGTCGAAATTTTTGTCTTCTACTTTGATACTGTTAAGGTGAAGTATGTCGATGATTATTGGTGCTTGTTTTCTAAAATGTAGAGGCACGATTGCTTCTTGTCCATATACTAATTTAAATGGCGTCTTCCCAATCGAATGTTTGCAAGCTATGCGATATGCCCATAGAATAACATGTATTATTTTATCCAAGTCACCTTTTTTTATATTGCATAACTTTGTTAATACTTTAGTTAGATTCCTGTTAAATGATTCAACAACCCCATTTGACTCTGGATGATAAGTGGTACTCTTTTGGTGGTCAATCATGAATTATTTTAGTAGTATAGCAATGGTTTTATTAACAAAGTGTGTACCTCTGTCATTGATGATGGTGAGATGGAATCCAAATATTGTAATAATATTTTCATATATGAATTTTGCTGCTAGTTTTCTAGTACATTCTTCGACATGTTCAATTTCAACCTACTTTGTCACATATTTAACTGTGCTAATAATATATCTTGCGCCAGTTCTTCAACTAGGTATTGGGAATGGACCTACAAAGTCAATTCCCCACATTTAAAAATTTAATATTGGTTTGAAATATATTAGAGGAATCTCATTCCTTAGTAGTGGTATAAATAATATTTGGTATTTGTCACATTTGTTTACATGTATTCTGTAGTCTTTGTGTAGAGTTGGTCACCATAATCCAGATTGCAAAATTTTTCTAGTGGTTGTGTCAACTTGATAGTGTCCTCCCCCAAGGACACTCTGGAATTCATCGATGATGTCTTGTCATTCATGTTCAAGAGTACATCTCCTGAGTACCTCATATGGGCCCAGTTTGTACAAAAATATGCTTATCAATGTGTATGGGGAAACTTTCATGGAAAGTATTTTGTTTTCATTTTTTGAATTTTTTTGAGGAGCTTGACCTTGTTCCATAGACGAACTAATAGACTAGATAGGTGCAATGTAAGCTTCGATGATGGCACTGGTAGAGGATGCAAGTCGAGATTGAAAATCTTTCCATTCATGTAAATATTTGTTCTAACAGTGATGAGATTGGCTAACTTAGTAATTTTCCCAGTGATGGGATCATGCTTTATGTTCAATAGGTCTTCCACTAAGAGAAACTATTGAATGTTTGCATCAGTGAGCGATTTATGTATCTGGGTTACCGAGTAGTTGATTTTTTTTTTGCGCTAGACAAGCATACTTGGACCACTTCTCGATATTGTTTTGGAGTTCCTTGAGATCAACAAATACTTTATTTTGGAATATATGTGCTAAGCTATTATGGATTCTGCTCATATATGCAAAAACCTGTCCATAATGCAAATACCAACTATGCACAACTATGGTCGATTACTTGGAGAGTGGTGCATACTCATGTAGTTTACGTGTCGACTTAGAAATAAATTATGTTGTTCTTCAAATAAGGAAATGATATGTTGTTCATCTTATTTATTTTTTTTGGCAACATCCTCTTCTAAAAATGTTGTCAAGGTGTAAAAAAGGATTACAATATGATCTAGATACTTTTTGGTTGGGGGTTCGCAAAATGCAGGCTTGATATGTCTAAGCATACTGTCACAAGTTTCAATTACTTCAAGCTGTTAGTCTTCAATGAAATCAAGTTTCTTTTTTTCCTTAGACCATCGTTTCTTCTGCTCCTTGATTACATTTTGTAGTCTATCCAACTCATGGTACCTAGCATCTGTGACCGACTTGAAGTTTATATGCATTTGTTTTTTCTTGTTACTCTTCCTTCTTCCTTCCTTGTTTCCTTGATCTTGAGTTGTCTGTTGAGTACCTAGTGAAGGAGGAGGCATAGTCAATGTCTTAGGATAAATGGTTATCGAAGGCATGGTTGGGATACTAATAATCAACATTGGTGGAGGTGTAGCTATAGAAGTCATCGGTGCAGGAACGAGAGAAAGTGGGCATGCTTGAGCGGTCCAAACGATTGTTGTGGCCAATGGGGAAGTAACAATAGTATGAAGTTGTGGAGTGGTTGGTGCAGATTTTATTGGGTTAATATTAATAGAAGTAAGTGAAGGTGGGTTGGCGGTCGATGAGATTATTGTTATGGTTGAGTAGACTATGGATTCATGTGGGATTTTTTTTATTGTGGTCATGTGAAAGCCTAAATTATGAGGTAACTTAGGTAGCCTTTAATATCCCTGATATAAATCAGATCTGAAATATTAACTCTTACTGCTGATAGTATCAAAAGTGAAATAAAATTTTACAATGCGATCAAGCACTTTCTTCAACAAGGAAAAACATAGGAAGTAAAGACATAAACTAAGAGTGGTAGTGGGTTAGTGGGACAAAAAAAAAGTTAGGTTTGGAGAATGAAATATCATATCCCTAATAACTTGTATTTTGGGCCCTTTTAGGCTTCAAGCATCATCCAGGCTGAAGTCTACTGCCAAGCTTCTGGGTTTTCCAACCAGTGCAAACTCATATTTGAACAATTAATTCCAAGAAACCAAGGCTCATGAAGGATTAGGTGAGTGTATATATATATATATTTAGGAATTAAATATCCATTAATAAGGTTAATAATAATTCCAAAACAATTCATAAGAGTTTGGGAGTGTTTGGGAAAAACTAGCAAAAGTTGGCAATAGAGATTACCTGCTCAGAGGAGGCCACTCAAACACTATACGGAGTCAACAAAGAATAATTTTGTAACTTTTTTTTGGTTGTGACATGATTTTTTGACCTATAAAAACTTACATAATGAAAATTGGATGCATAGAACATTCATGGAATTGGAAACAATAAAACTAGTCATATTTAACTAGCTAAAGAGCGTAGGTAAGCAAATGAAGATGAAATTCAATTATGTACTTTATAATATATGAAAATAATTATTGTCAGAGGTTTATAAGACTATATTAATAATAATTAAACTCATATATAATTATCATGGCCATTACATCACTATCAGTGCATAAAACTTACAAAAAGGCTCATTAAATGAGCATTGGAAGGCCTCTCTCATTGAAAATTTGGCATTGCGACCTTATTGAGAAGAAATATTACTTTATATCAGATATCATAAATATGAGAATAATATGATAATATCAGGAATATCTTGGAGGATCTGATCATCCTCAAGGATGCCCAATACTGAAGAATAATGGCTTGAAACCAACACCCGACACCAATATTGCAACTTTGAGAGAATAAGTGAAGTCTCCTTCACTTGAGATCGATTTACAAATATGAATGGATGATATCTGAGTTTTATCTTGGTCTTCAATGGTTTCACCTTGAATCTCTGTGGCTCCACTGGATAATAGAAGAGAAGATAGAAGAGACTAGGAAAGCTTGGGGCGCATCATCCAAGGTTTTTGAGGCACATCACTCAAAGAAGAAGCTATTCTTCACTCGAAATCAAAACAATAATCATATAAATTTATTCAAAGTTGTTGGAAGCATTTTTTTATAGACTGAGTGACTTGTTGAGAAATTCATCCAACATGTTGAGCAAGTTACCCACTTACAAACTCTAAACCTATCCCATGAATGCACCCTCCTTGAGGAAATTATCAAGTTAAGATATCAGGTGATGTTTCCTTGATTGCATAATTCATCCAAAGTGTAAATTGTGCCCTCCTTGACCAAAATTTTCCTTCTTTATGACTGATTATGTTTCCTTGATTGCATCCTTTAACTAAATTGGAAACTACGCTCTCCTTGAACAAAAGTTGCCTTTTCTTTTTTCCTAACAACTTTTTCAACACTTTCTTACTTTTCAAACTGCCTTGCTTTTCCCTTCTTTTGACAATTGCTATTTTTTTATGACAGATTTCTTTTCGTGGAGTTTCTATATTTTTTTATTGAATTCCTTTTTAGCATTTGATTGATTTACTCTAGGTTTCCTTTTCGTGTTGACAACTCATGGCACACTTGGCCTGTTGTGCCCTCCTTGTCACCTAGAACATGTACAACTCATTTCCAAAATTAATTATTCTCCATAATAATTAATCACATACAAATAACCAGAATTAGGAATTTAATCTAATACATGCCTCCATAGTATTAATTAATCAAAATTCCTTGAGCATAATTCATTTAATTCATTTTTAAACCCCTAGGCACTAGAAAGGTCAACACTTTTAATGTCCTTCAAGGAAGGGAAATGAAAATCCTCCCCTCCTAAGTCTTATTTTCCTCAAGAAGAATCAATCAAGAGTGCTGCAAAATTTGTCCACCCTGATTATAGTCATTCCCCTAATGAATAACCCTTCTCCCATAATGTTTTCACCTCGTTAAGATAACTGAGTAGAATGCTTAGATTCGACTGACTTCTCTGCAAGAACCCAAATGTTCCTGCCCCTTTTGGAAATTTGTCATTTCAAAGAATTCTAGGGCCCCATAGTCTTATCTACATCCTTCCAAACATCAGTAACAACATCAAAAAATCATCATCATAGAGGATGAAAATGAGGAAGTGAAAATCATACCACCACACTGGCAATTGATCACTTCCCCTGTGAAACTGAACATCTTTTAGACTCTCCTACCAACGATGGAACTTTTCAATGTGGAGCCAAATCATATGGAGCCTCTCTAAAATATGAAAATCCATGTGCAAGCTATCACTGGAACTCAAAGCACTGTTTCTATGAATACACAGGTGGTTATCCCATGTCCCTTTATGTATACCAAGAGAATCATATAACATCCATACATTCTCATTCCGTTGTTCAAATTTTTTTTCTAATGTTTCTAATGAATCTCTATTGATACAAGATAGATGTCTCAATAACTTCTCTTGGCAGATGTCTTGCTTAGCTACCTTCCACTGACCATGAGAAGAAATATTTCTGCAACAATACTCCATGTGTGGCATGTAAGGCTTCCACCCAATCCATATGTGGATGAATGACATCAAATGGAAGCAATATGTTCCTATGCTTCTCCATCCATGATTCTTCCTCACATAGAGAAATATTGTGATCCCCTAAGCATAGAACTAGTTCACAAATCTAATGGCTCAACTTTCTACCACTGGGTCCACTCAATGGGTGCAAATGGATGAAGGAATAATCAAAGAAGGAAATTGGATGCCTCTATTTTCTCTGGAAAGGGAATGTTGCATTCATCAAGACACGATGGACACATGTGGGAGCCTCCTTCTCCTCAAGTGGCACCAATGAGGAAAATCCTTTCACCCCATCTTCATCCCCAAATGGTGTTTCTGCAATAGAAGGGAGGGTTGAATAATTTTGAATCAACTCTCTGCAATACTCATCCATCAAACTTATCGATGCATCTTCTTCATCACTAGTTGAGCCAACTAAGGTGATCTCCTCTAACTCTTCCATGGAGAAGAGACTCTCTCCATAAAACAACTCAAGAATTCTCTGGGAAAGATCAAGTACTTGGTTCTCATCAATATTTCCTGCATAGTCCTCAAGCACATGAAAAATTGAATGCATCTCATGATGCACCATCTCACGAGTTTCCTCCATATGATCAAGAATGTAGTCATCCTTGTAAGGATGGATGAATGGTGTATAGGAGGGAAGATATGATCTTTGCAACTTCTCATGAAGTTTCTCTATCTCCATCTTGGAATCTTGGAGTGCACATTGAGTACTCTTCATGGAATCTTGGGTGATCATCAAATATTCTATGAGATTTCAAATCTCTTCTTCCTCCTTCAAGGATGCTCCATGCAACACCTCAAAAATCTCAAAAAAAAATCTCTATTAGAAAGCAATTATAAGAAGTCACCTTGGATTGTAGAAAATGCCTTCTGAATATTCTCCTTGGATTCAAGAGAAGATTAATCTTCTAATGAAGTATATATCCAATGCTGGTGTGACACTAAAGCATGTGTGTCATGGAGAAGGTGTAAGGCCACTTGAATATTATTTTCATCCATATTCAAAGGCCAGGAAAATGAGTGGATTTCTTAAGGAAAATAATCCCCTTCTTCTTTACTTCAATTACCTTACAGTGATTTTCACTCCTCTTCATGAATCTTTGTTTCTGCTTTCCCACCTGCAAGACTATATGGTTCATAGCTCTGCACAATTGTGATAGTGGGATTTGGCTGCTCATTCATCTCAAACCTCTCCTAATGTGATACAAGGAAGTACAAAGATTTGAATTGTGTACATCTATTTTCATTATTTCTTCCTTCACCAACACTTGCAAATATGAACTTTTCTCATGTTCATCGTTCATGTGAGATTCCTCCATTACACCCAAAAATTTTCCTTCCATGCAAAATGAAAGGTGTGGCACCTTCAACCTTTAGTGATCCACTCAAATGATGTGGCTCACAAAAATATCCTCCATTAAGGTTTCTACTTCCATTAGCTGACACATAAGACCATATTTCTGGTGGCATGGATCCACAACATAAATCTCATTCTCAACACACACGTCAACACTATAATCTTTTGAAAAATCACTTCCATGGTATGAACTGGAGGGTAACTATGAGGGTTGCAATGAAATGTGACCTTTGAAAAAATTAGAAATTACACCATACCTTGGAATTTCATCTTCATCCTCTTCATGTAGGGACAATATGGTGGCCTTCTCTCCCACCAAATTATCAGGCTCACACCCAAGTGGTGTGGCCTTGTCTTATTTTCCATTATGAGGCTCAAGAGGTGACTGCAAATCTGTTTTATAATATTCTTTTGGATATGATCCAAAATATGTCTCACCTCCCTCACATGGACCATAAATCCTTAGCAATGATCTGGAAATATCCCACAAAGAATATGGAATGCATTCATCTTCACTTTCTTTTCCCATGCAGTCACCTTGCAGTGGATTGCACTCTACCTCAGGAATCGCTACCTCTACTTCATTTCTGTTTTTCTCTAGGAAACTTGAGACTTCTCCATCTTGAATGGTACTCATCCCACAAATTTTAGAAGCTTTATTTGAAGAAGAATAAAAAAATATCATAATGCTTGAACATGCAAATGGCTTTGATAAATATTCACCTTTGGCTCCTCTTTCTTCTTCTTTATGTCTTTTGGCTCTAGGTGGCAACCATCTAGTCCCCACTTTCTTGCACACTTCATCCACCATATGTGCATCCATGATTGACCTACAGTTTGGATCTTTGAATAACTTCTGCGTCTCTAGGAAGCAATAATCTTAGAAATATAAGACCTCCCTTATGTCTTTTTTTAAAGAATAGCATTCCATGAAATACTGGAAGGATTTGTTGGAGTTCTTTCCAACGAACATTTGACCAATAAGACTTGTATATTTCTTCCATTTGAATTCATCACAAGATGGAAGCATGAATAATAAACATCATCCCTACTGAATCTACCTAAAGTAATGCGTGAGGGCTCTTCATAGTCTTCTTCTTCATACTGCTCAAGGTCTTCTTCATATTGTTTGTAGTACTCTTCATACTATTTATCATAGTCATTATCGTAATAGGACATGGCTAAAATTTTCTTCAACTTGAGAGATTAATTTCCACATGAGTAGAGAAAAGGTCTATGATACCACTGTAATATCCCTGATCTAAATCAGATCTGAAATATTAACTCTTACTAATGATAGTATCAAAAGTGAAATAAAATTTTATAATGAGATCAAGCACTTTCTTCAATAAGGAAAAACATAGGTAGTAAAGACATAAACTGAGAGTGGAAGATGGTTAGTGGGGGAAACCAAAATAAAGGTTTGGAGACTGAAATTTCAGATCCCTAAGAACCCGGATGTTGGGCCCTTCTAGGTTTCAACCATCATTCAGGCTGAAGTCTACTACTGTTGGGCCCTGGAATTGTCCATTTTCCCATCACTTACCGACATATATTTCATCCATTTTCTTTCCATTATCGCCCATTTATCATTCCATTTTCCATCCATTTGTTGTAACTGTGCATAAAATAGCATACTACTTCCATTGATGTTTTAAGTGGTTAATAATGATTATTTTCCTTTATCTTTGATGAATTGAAGACTATTATGCATAATTTTACTAATGATGGTTTTTGGAGTGATTTGTCATAGACAAGACGCTCATAGCTAGCTGGTACATCCTTAACCGAAAATGCATGCCAAATAAGAACACCTTTATTCGCATCTCGATTTGTGGGAATATGGAAAAGAACCTTGAAAATATGAGACATGGGTTTTGTGCGTAACAACCTCCTTTACCTGACTTGCATGAAAATTGCTAAACAAAGCCACGGTTTGCGTTATACAGGTGGGTATTCGAGAGGGTATTTTTCAAGATTTACTGTTGCAATTGGTTCCAAAGTTGTTCGTAGTTACGGTCGTGTTTCAGCTGTTACATATCACAAGTTGGGGGTTTAGTTCTTCATTTCCAAAAGATAATTTTATGTATAAATATATAATCAATCTCATTGAGAGGGGGAGAGGAGAGAAAACAATGTTATGATGTAGGATTTGATCCAGATCTATTGTAATCATTCATTATGATAATAAATGCTAGTAGTTTCTTAATTCTGGAGTTGTATACTTTCATTGTGGAGATCCAGCTCTGCTTAGTGGAGGAAGGGCCCTCTTCCCTGAGCAGATGTTGTTAGTGTTTATTGTAGGTGTTTTATTTTTTAGATGTGTTTATTTGTTAGTTCATGCTTTCATCAATTAGATTTATCATATATTTACGTGACTCGTGTGGAAATTGCCAAACAAAGCCATGGTTTGAAATATACATGTGTTTCTTTTAGAGGGTATTTTCCATATTTACTGTTGCAGCCGATTCCAAAGTTGTTAGCAGTTATGGCTATGTTTCAGCTCTTACAGATCACAAGTTGGGGGTTCAGTTCCTCATTTCCATGAGATAATTTTATGTGTAAATATGTAATCAATCTCATTGAGGGGGAAGGGAGAAAGCAATTCTATGTTGTAGGATTTGATCCAGATCTATTGTAATCATTTCATTCTAATAATACATGCTGGTAGTTTCTTAATTCTGGAGTTGTAAACTTTCATTGTGGAGATCCAGTGCTGCTCAGTGGAGGAAGGGCCCTCTTCCCTAAGCAGATGTTGGTAGTGTTGATTGTAGGTGTTTTATTTTGTAGATTTGTTTATTTGTTAGTTCATGCTTTCATTCACTAGATTGATCATATTTTTTTTTTTATTTCATTCATGCTTTCATTCATTAGATTTATCATAATGTTCTCTTGTTAATTCATTTTGATAGATCGTTGGTCAACACAACACTTCTTTTAGATTTATGCAATTCGATCTTGTTTCATAAGAATTGATTCTGTTGAAGTGTGATTAGATTTAAAGTTTAGATTTACGAATAGGATCAGGGTTTGTTTTCTTTTCAAGAAGGTGTGATCTAGTTTACAAAGAGTTTCGATTGCATACCAATAGATAACAGTTTCAGGTAGAAATTGTTATTACATAGATCTTGCACGATAGCTTTGAAATAAAAGACTTCCTCGGGTTGACAATTTATGTTTAGCACTCTGCATGTTAAGTTTTAATTAACTTGCATATAGCGGGCCCAACATTTTGGCAGCGTTGCCGGGGAAGTTATCAATGGTGCAAAAGTACATTAGACATTGTTTTGTAGATGCATTGTTAAAGTAGGGCATGTAGGTTACATGATTACATTTGAGTTTATTGAATTTACTTTGAGTGTGAATTTTTTGTCTTTGCATTTAGTTTTATTTTATTTTCAATATTTGGAGCATAAATCTTATCATTCCCCTTAGTGGTGTTGTAAGCACCACTCATTCTACTAACAAGTTGACAGGTTCACTTGAAGGAGGAGCCTCAAGATAGCACACAAAGAATCTAATGAAGAGATGGCAGGTAAGAAATATGGAGAATTTTTTACCTTCGAATTTCCCATCAGAGATTCAGGAAGAGTGGCACCAACAAAAAGCATCCCCCCACATGTTCTACCAAATTTTCACAGTTTGAAAAATGAAGACCCTGATGTATTTTTATTGCAATTCGAAATACTTTGTAGAGGATATGGTTATTATTCTAATGATCAAAATTTGAATGCGTTTCCCCTTACTTTAAAAGGAACAGCCCTCCAATGGTTCATGAGCCTCGATGGGAATTGCATACAAACTTGGGAAGACATGAAACATGTATTCTTGAAAAGGTACCAAGATTATTGCAGGATCAATGAAGACATATTCGAAATGACACAAGGAGAAGAAGAGAGCCTGGAGGAATACATAGAACGCTTTCAATATAACCTCCAAATATCCAAACAAAGGAAACTGGGGAAGGAGACCTTAAAAACACTTCTACTCAAGGGAATCCAAGTTGAATATTTAGAAATATTAAACCTGATGGGAACAGGTAATGTATTTCAGTTAGCATATGATGATATGTGTGAGTTATGTAGAAGGTATTCAAGAGGAAACTTCAATACTGGTAATAATTCTAAGGAACTTTTATCTTTATTTTTGAAATCTGCTGCAAAAACAAGAGTTTTACGAGTTGAAATCAGTAATGAATTTAAAAATTCTAATGCTAATATCAATGATTCATTAAATTCATAATTGGTTGTTTTGCAGGTTAAGGAAAAGCATAAGGAATTTGAAAAATAAGTTTGCCAATGGTGTCAGAAGAGACATCTTGCAATGGATTTTCCTTTGGACAGTCCCACAATTTTTGGCATGTGTGACTTGAATCATTCCACAGATCATTGTCCCTCCATACCAAGGATGAAAGAAACATATCAAAGAGATCTGGGAGTTGCAGCCAACTCATTGCAACAGTCATGGCAACCGTGGCCTACATGTATGGTTCAAAATTCTATCCCTCCATTTCCTTATTCTCATACTCAATCATTGAATACTCTTCCACCATGGCATCTATTGCAGCCTCAATTTAAATCTTACCTACCTTATCCACAAGGTTTGAATGGCCTATCTTATGATCACATGGCCACTCTCCCTCATGCTGCAACACAACTTGGTCCTTCAATATCAACCTCACAAATCAATCCTCTACATCAACCACATCTATTTTCTCATCAAACTCCTTAGTATCCAACACAATTTCCTGTCCAATCCACCCTCCACCCTAACCAGAATAAAGCAGTACAGTATGCTTATAGTGCTGAACTGCAAAATTTTCCTACATTTTCCTCTTGTTCTACCTCACCTACACCGCTGCAAAATGACTGTGCGTTATTGCAGCAAATCCATATGAGTCCTGAACATGTTTTAAATCCAATATTTACAGATGGATTTTCTTCTAGTCCTTATAAGCAATTAGACAAGATCAACAAGACACACGTAATATTTGATGAAGAACGGACATTGGAACAAAAAATTGAAGCATCCTTTACATCATTAGATCCGAATCTCTTATCCATTGAGGAAGATCAGTTTACTAACGAGCTTCACGATGTCACATCCATGAGAAATCAAGGGGACAAAGACTATATTGAAGCTTGGTTTCAATCTTTCATCGGTCTGCAACATCATTCCATACTTCACCAATTATTGGCACCATCATTTCAAGGGAATTTGATCTCTCATATCCTAACATTAAAGTTATATTTTTTTGTTGGGAGTAGGAGCATACTTGAGTCACTTCTTCGAAAGTGGCTCCATTGGAAATATGCATACACTTGAACAATTTTTATATTTCTAAGTAGAATAGGGTAGGATAGAGTAACGGAATAAAACCATGCTTTTGTTTTTATTTTTTATTTTCGAATAAGTATGTTCTCTTCCCACGCCTTGTTGTGATCTAGAATATCATAAAGTAGAAAGATAAGGAATGGGTATGAGATGTTTTCAGGAATGCTTTGGAATTGTTGACTATTTGAACAAAATGCTTAAATCATTTTTGTCATCAATTTTCCAATTTCAATTTGTCTCTATTTGTTACAAATAAAAAAAATATCATGAAAACAAAACTACAGTAATTAGGGAAGGTGAATGAAGGATCCATAGGAAAATGAGCCAATTATTATGGAACCCTTCAAGCTTGAACTTTGGCATGAATTTGTTAGCTGCAACACCCATTTGTGACTGTCAGCTATGACAGTACGCTGCAACACCCAGCTATGACTGTACTGCAAGTGATAATTTATGAGTTTGATATACGTGTGTGTTGCACATCATGTCATGTATTTGGTTTTCAATTGTATATAACGCATCCATAAAAATACACATGTTTTATTTCAACATTATGTCATTTTTTAAGAGTTGTAGCTGCAGCTGCAACAGACTGTGTAAGTCAATATAGGTTCTCAATGCTTGGAAATTTTGGTATGGGTGTGTGTTATATTTAAATTTACATCACTAAAAATATTCACGCCTATTCCAGTCACTTTTTGGGGCCAAATTTGATTTATTGGATTTTTGTGACATTTTGACTTGAAATTTTTACAAAAACACAGTTGGGACAGTCCTTTTTTGGGAGACAAAATGAAATTATTTTTAAAAAAAATTTACATACCAAGTATCCATTTGAATCTAGTTTCCAAAACAATTCAATTTTTTTATATTGGGCATCAAACGAAAAATTTATGGTCAAAATACTAACGGGATGTCAAACAGACAACTTAGGAATAGAGTTGGGACAGTCAATTTTTGGATGCCTTATTGAACATATCTTGGAAAATTATTGAAATGGTATATTTCCCTATGAATATATTTTACAAATCAATTTGAATCACTCCATTCTGACATCGTATGCAAATTTTATGACCAAAATACCGACTTCCTATCACAAATCGGCATTCCTAAAACTCTATTTTCTATACTGTTCATTGGCTTATTTGACCCATCAATTCTTATTGGATTCAAAACATTTTTTTATTGTGATACCTACATGAATATAATTTCATCTCCAATTGGAATCACATCAATCTGTTATCAAACAAAAAAGTTAAGCCTACAACCGTGACTGTTGGTCTAGTTCAGAATTCGAAAAAAACACCTTGTCATGCATGTTGTTACTGGGTGATTTAAAACATCATTACATAGAATTTTAAAAATATGTTTCTAATGGAAATATATCTATGAATTTAATTTCATTTGGCTTTGAAATCATTCAAATTGGACAAGGAACGAAGAATCTATGATCAGAATACCGTTGGTGAGTCTAGATGGACATTGCTCTCCTGCAGGTATAAAATGGATTTTGCTTTGTTCATTTTTCTTTGTATTTGTTTTATAAGTAATTGCCTGTTGTTTTTTTTCATAATTGTTGGGTGAAGAGAGACCAATCACCTCTCTTCTTCTATCATCTCATGTTTTATTGTAGGCAAGTGCTAGGTTTTTGCAAGTCCTTGAAAGAAGAAGGTCAATGCATGCACGAGTGACTATTGAAGACTTTTTATCAATTTGCAAATGGATTGAGCACATAAAAAATGGATAGATTGATGTGCAAACCATACCAATGTTCAATAATTCAAGTCCCATTTCTACATGCGAAGAATCCTTTACCAATTGTTGTCAAAAAGAAACCTTTCAAGAATTCAATTGCACTATGGTAGATTCATTCACCCTCCTCATTTCAAAACCCTAAAAATCCATTCATGTCGAAGTCCCATTTTCCACTACTTATGTAGTCACTATAACCATTTTATTTTCCATCACGACTTCACATATACTTTCCACTTCTGAGTTTCATGTTGGTTCTATTTTTCACTATGATTCTTCACAATCATTTATTTTGTACTCGTATTGGATGATGTGGAATTCATTAAGTTCCACCTTCCAATGGTCTTGTCCCATTGACTCCGACACATTATCTGGGATCGAGATTAGAGTTTTATAGTGCCCTGGTATCTGCATGAATCAATGGTAGATTTTCTTGTTGTTAATCATGAGGATTCATCAATGCCTCTTGATTGACAAATCTTGCAGGTGACTCGACTCCAGAACATCCATTCGTACCTGTTAAGATGCACTAAGGTACTTTAGAGCTCACGGTCATCAAAGGTGAGTTGCTTCACATTGGTTAACGGCATACATTAATGGCCAGTAATCCAATGATTTATTTCCATGCTCAACTTCATCACATTCATTCGCATGGTAATAATTGTACCTCGGTTTGTAGCAGCTGAAGATTATGTGATCTAATGGTTTCAACAATGACTTGCAGCATCATTTGTTTCAGTAGTTTTGTAATTCCTTTCCATTTTCTTCCAGCAGTTAGCAGTCTTACATGCAACCAGCACAACATCATGGATCAAGTTCAGCCTCATCCAGTTTCAGGTCTCATATACTTCTGTCTCAGCATCAGATCAGCCTACATAGCTCTAGCATACACCAGTCCATTCATTTCAACCAAGGCTTCCATGGAGGTAACACTTGAGGTAAAATATCATGAGTTTTTGATTTATTAAAGATTTAGGGAAATGTCATGAAGAACCACTAAGCATTAGCCATTTCCATTTTCTATATATCATTTTATGTCCATCCATTCCCATCCTTTCCCACTCAATTCTAACACTTCATCATTCATGCACGTCCACTTCAAAGTCCTACCCAACATCTCACCAACCCAACTGACCAAGCATGAAAATAATCAAAGGATACCTTATTGTTGTCACACAAGAACCAACAATAGGAAGTCTTGTTGTTGCCACACAAGAACTAGCAGTAAGAAAAGAAGTCTTGTTGCTGCCACACAAGAACCAACAGTAAGAAAAGAATCCTTACTACTGCCACATAAAAACCAACACTGAGAAGAAATAAAGTAGTTGCTTGAAGGTTGTTATTTCCATATTTGGAATTTTTTATGCATGTGGGAACCACAAATCTTCTATGGATGCAATTTGAGGAAATGATGCATGAGGGCATGCTTGGCATTTAGTTTGGGGGAGATGGATATTTTTAACTTAGCTAAAAACTCATCTCTTCCGTGAGGACATGGAAATTATTCAGTTTGGGGGAGAAATGAAAGGGTACTACACTCAGTGGTATGAAGAAATGAATCCTACATTACATTTTCAGTCATCATTTCTAGCTTATGAATATGTTGCCATAAAAGAAAGGTATGTGTTCCTTGGCTCATTTCTATCATCCACTAATGCAGACATTGGTTTTAGCCATCATGAGAATTCTAGTTTTTGCAGCTCCAACTCTATCAGGTTTTCATTTACATATTCAGAATTTGATGTGAGAGTTGGCCCATGGTTATTGGCATCAAAATTACAACAAGCCTGTGAAAATATGAATAAAGGAATTCGATTTTGAAATGGATTATTCAAAGATGTGATCAATGGAATTTGTTGTGCTTAACTATCATCCTCAACATTTTATTTTCTTCAGGCCCAGATCGTTTTAATATATCATTCCAAGGGTAATAGTGGTCTGTAGTATGACTTGTTATGAGCAGATTTAAAGGAGATCACTGAATGTAAATTTGTTGGAGAAATATTTTCAAAGCATAGCACAATAGAGAGTTGAGTGTTATTCACAATTGTTTCTTCAAACAAAGCACAATGGAAATCATGTAGAAGCCTTTTCAAGGTCTGATGTTAAGTTTATCTCAACAGCATTAAGGTAATGTTTACTCCCAATATAGGTCTATTGTCAAGAAAACATGCATGTGGACATGCTCTATCTTCAGTTTGGGGGAGACAATGGTTATTTTCATTCTTTGTCAAGTTCATAGCCAATAATTGTTTGATAATTATTGTGGATGCTTAAAATAACTTTTGCCATCAAGTTCACATTTTGTTTCTCATTTGTCCACATTTTTAATACAAAAGTGCAGAATTTGATTGAAGTATATCTTGTAAATGGTAAAATGTTTTTTAATTAAATTTTGAAGGAAGAAGAATTACACCAAGAAGAGCAACTCTGGTAAGTTTCAGCTCAATCAAATGCACGATTTTTGAGAAAACGACCATCATCACCTACATCCAATTTGCATTTTTCTCGAAATCCATGATGTGGTTTTGTCTAATTTTTGGTGTGGAGATGCATTAAAATGGTAAATACTTTCTTGAAAATTTTCATCTCAACCCAGTTTGTATTTTGTGAAATATTGGTTCAAGAAGTTTAACTGCAACACATTTTTATTCATGTTCATCTACAAAAGTGCAGAAATTGAAATAAGCATATCTTGCAATTGGTAAATTTTATTATAATGATTTTTGGACAAGAACTGCATAACATCAAGATGAACAAACCTGGTAAGTTTCAGCCCAATCCAATGCACGGTTTTTGAGAAAATGGCCATCATCACTTACAGCCAATTTGCATTTTTGTCGAAATCCGTGATGTGGGTATCTATGATTTTTTGTGTGGAGGTGCATTAGACTAGTATAAACTTGCATGAAGAATTTCATCCAAATACAGTTTGTATTTTGTGAGATATTACCTCAGGAAGACTAGTTGTGACTCCACCAGATTTGTCTCATACACCAGCTGCGACTCCACTAGTTTTTCCCAAATTGCATTTTTCTCGAAATCTGTGATATGGGTATCTCTAATTTTTTTTTGTGGAAGTGCATTTGACTAATAGAAACTTGCTTGCAAAATTTCGACCAAACCCAGTTCGTCATTTGGGAGAAATTGGTCTAAGAAGTTCATCATTATATTAGCTGCAACTCCGTAAAATATTGCCCTTTTCCCATTCCGTGCAGCTGCAACTCTGTAAAACCTTCCATTTGTCTCATTCTGTGCAGCTACAACTCCGCAAAATCTTTCATTTTTCCTGTTCCGTGCAGCTGCAACTACGTAAAACCCTTCATTTTTCCTATTCCGTGCAGCTGCAACTCCGTAAAATCTTTCATTTTTCTCGTTTTGTGCAGCTGCAACTCTGTAAAATATTTCATTTTTCTCGTTTCATGTAGCTGCAACTCCGTAAAATATCAGACTTTTTTTCATTTAGTGTAGCTGTGACTCCGTTAAAATTTTTCCCATTTTTACTCTTGCTCGCTGCTGCGACTCCACCAACTTCTGCTAAACTTTCAATTTCTCCCGGGTGCAACTGTGCCAATTTTTGAGCTGCAACTGTGTGAATGGTAAAATGAAGGAACAATTGAATTATTTCTTCTAGTTGGATGCGACACACGTATTGGGTTGCATAAGGGCATGTAACAAGTTTAGTTTGGGGGTGATGTTGAGCCCTAGAACTGTCCATTTTTCCATCACTTATCGACATATATTTCATCCATTTTCTTCCCGTAATTGCTCATTTATCATTCCATTTTCCATCCATTTGTTGTAACTGTGCGTAAAAGAGCATACTACTTACATTGATGTTTTAAGTGGTTAATAATGATTATTTTCCTTTATATTTGATGAATTGAAGACTATTATGCATAATTTGACTAATGATGGTTTGTGGAGTGATTTGTCACGTACAGGATGCTCATAGCTAGCTGTTACAGCCTTAACCGAAAATGCATGACAGATAAGAACACCTTGATTTGTGTCTCAATTTGCGGGAAGAAAGAAATGAATCTAAAAAATCCGAGACATGGGTTTTGTGCGTAACAGCCTCATTTACATGACCCTCATGGAAATTTCCAACAAAGCCATGGTTTTTGATATACATGTGGTTCTTATAGAGGGGTGATTCCATGAAGATGGGTAACACTTTTTGGCCAAATTTGGCAATGAAAACCTGATTTTTTACTCATGTGCTAGATAGAAGCCATCAAAACGCATATATGC
>LPNX011138008.1:1502693-1534079 GCA_001517045.1 Pseudotsuga menziesii
CTATTTTTTTAAGCCCTTGACCGAGGTATTTAAATACGTCGGTCGAGGTATTAACAAGACCTCGACCGAGGGTTTGTAAATCCCTAAATACCTCGGTCGAGGTATTTAAATACCTCGACCGAGGTATTTAGATACCTCGGTCGAGGGCTTGATAAAACCTCGATCGAGGTATTAAGACCTCGATCGAGGGCTTAACAAGCCCTCGACCGAGGTGCATTTTTCTGTTTTTGTCGAAATGCGCTTGCCAAAAAGTGTTACCTAGGTCCGCGGATTCACCCAGAGGGTGTTTTCCAGATTTACTGTTGCGGTCGATTCCAAAGTTAGCAGTTACGGTCGTGTTTTAGCTGTTACAGATCACAAGTTGGGGATTCAGTTCCTCATTTCCATGCAATAATTTTATGTATAAATACGTAATCAATTTCATTGAGGGGGAAGGGAGAAAGTAATTCTATGTTGTAGGATTTGATCCAGATCTATTGTATTCATTTCATTCTGATAATACATGCTGGCAGTTTCTTAATTATGGAGTTGTAGACTTTCATTGTGGAGATCCAGTGCTGCTCAGTGGAGGAAGGGCCCTCTTCCCTAAGCAAATGCTGGTAGTGTTGATTTTAGGTGTTTTATTTTGTAGATTTTTTTATTTTTTAGTTCATGCTTTTATTCATTAGATTGATCATAGTTGTTTTTATTATTTCATTCATGCTTTCATTCATTAGATTTATCATAGTGTTCTCCTGTTAATTCATTTTGATAGATCGTTGGCCAACACAACACTTCTTTTAGATTTATGCAATTAGATCTTGTTTCATAAGAATTGATTATGTTGAAGTGTGATTATATTTAAAGTTTGGATTTACGAATATGATTATGGTTTGTTTTCTTTTTAATAAGGTGTAATCTAGTTTACAAAGAGTTTCGATTGCATACCAATAGATAACAGTGTCAAGTAGAAATTGTTCTTGCATATATCTTACACGATAGCTTTGAAATAAAATACTTCCTCGGGTTGACAATTTATGTTTAGCACTCTGCATCTTACGTTTTAATTAACTGGCATATAGTGGGCCCAACAACTACTAGGCTTCTGGGTGTCCCAACCAGTGCAAACTGATATTTGAACAGTAAAATCCAAGAAAATAAGGCTCAAGAAGGCTAAGGTGAGTGTATAAGTCCATTTTTAGGAATTAAATAGCCATTAAGTAGGTTTATAATAGTTCTGAAACAATTTGGAAGAGTTTGGGAGTGTTTGGGAAAAACTAGCAAAAGTTGGCCTAGATATTTCCTTCACAGAGGAGGCCACTCAAACACTGTATGGCCTCAACGAATTCTGATTTTGTGAGTTGTGTTTGGTTGTGGGGTGAGTGTATGATATAAATCAACTTACATAATGAAAACTGGATGCACATAACATTCATGGCATTGGAAACAATAAAACTAGTCAATTTTAACTAGCTAAAGAGCATAATTAAGAAAATGAAGATGAAATTAGATTCTATATTTTATCAGATATGCAAATAATTATTATAAGAGGTTTATAAGAATATATTAATCATCATAAAAATAATATATCATTATCATGTCCATTACATCACTATCAGTGCATAAAACTTACAAAAAGGCTCATTAAATGAGCATTGGAAGGCCTCTCTCACTGAAAATTTGGAATTACGACCTTCTTGGGATGATATATTACTATATATTAGAAATTAAAAAATATGAGAATAATATGATAATATCAGGAAATTATTGGAGGATATTATCTCCCTCAATAGTGCCCAATACTGAAGAATAGTGGCTTGAAACCAACACCCAACACCAATCTTGCGACTTTGAGAGCATAAGTGAAGTCTCCTTCACTGGAGCTTGATTTACAAGGCTGAATGGATGATCTCTAATATTTATCCTAGTATTCAATGGCTTCTCCTTGAGTCTCTATGGATGGACTGGATAATATAAGAGAAGATAGAAGATATTAGGAAAGGTTGGGGCGCATTACCCAAGGTTGTTGAGGCACATCACTCAAACGAGAAGCTATGCTTCACTCAACATCAAAATAATAATCATCAAAAGTTGTTCAAAGGAGTTTGTATAATTATTTTATAGACTAAGTGACTTCTTGACCAAGTCATCCAAACTGTTGAGCAAGTTACCCACTTGCAAACCCTAACCCTAGCCCATGAATGCGCCCTCCTTGAGGAAATTAGCAAGTTAATATTTTAGGTGATGTTTCCTTGGTTGCATCATTCAACCAAAGTGGAAATTTCACCCTCCTTAACTAAAAGTTTCCTGATTTATGACTGATGATGTTTCATTTCTTACATCCTTTAACCAAATTGTAAACTGCGCCCTCCTTGACCAAAAGTTTCCTGTTTTATGTCTGACAACTTTTTCTACACTTTCATGCTTTTCAAACTTCCTTAATTTTCCTTGCTTTTGACAGTTGATATCTTTTTAACATATTTTTTTTCCTGTAGTTTCTATCTTTTTGGCTTTAGTTCTTTTTTAGCATTTTCTTGATTTAATCTAGATTTCCTTTTCTGGTTGACAACTCATGGTTGAATTGGCCTCATGCACCCTCCTTGTCACCTAGCACATGTACACCTCATTTCCCATATTAATTATTCTCCAGAGTAATTAATTACATACAAAAAAATAGAATTAGGAATTTAATCTAATACATGCCTCCATAGTATTAATTAATCAAAATTCCCTAGTTAGAATTCATTCTTAAACCCTTAGGCACTAGCAAGGTCAACACTTTTCATTTCCTTCAAGGAAGGGACATGACATAGCTTAAAGGGAATCTTGGGTAAACAAGTTTTTATTAGATGTGAAAATTGACTTTCTAGTGGAGGTGCAAGTTGGAATTCTAGTGGGGTGGTTCCTGCTAGAATAGATCGTTTGAGTATGTATTTATGAAGCTTGGGGAACAGGTTGCTGAAGTTTTCAAGTACTTTTTGGAATGCAGGGTCTTGGATGGTAGCAATAAGGGACTCTTATTGTTCGACTTCTTCAGGAATTTTTTCAGTATTGACTTCAACAATGCGAGTCCCAGATGGTCAAGGGGAATTTTCGGGTACATTGACAAGGTTTTTAGATTATGGTTGGAGTTTCCTTATGAGCTTTACGATGGAAGGGGATTTTACCTTTTGGTGTTATTCCTCCTTCAAGACATTTTTATCAATTTGCAACTCAGTGGTGATTTGGTTGATGATGGAATATAGGATAACTTGTTCTGCTTCCTTGTGTAGCTCTTGGAGTTCGTCTTCAGTCAAACCGGTCAAGATCAAATTTCTCTTTTTGGAGTGTCTAGACATGAAGGTTTGCTTCATTGTGTAGATCTCCTCTACCACAATATTGACGTTCCATCTCTATTTCCTTTAAATTTTTCGTCAATAGATTACTTTATTTCATTTATGTCCTTAAGGATTTTCTTAAGGAGATTCATGAATTAATCACTATAAGATGCCATGGATGTTGTACAAGGGACTTTTTGGATTATGGATAGAAATGAGAGACAATTTATTGTCTTTAATGATTAAAAAAATAAAAATCTATAATTATAATAATTATTCAAAATAATATTATTATATTATGAATTTTTTTTTTATTATACGGTTGTGTAATGGAATAAACGGGGATAAATATTGTAACAAAAATAATAATAATTATTAAGAATAATAATAATTTTTTATTATATTATAATTATTTGTTTTGATATGAATTTTAGGTTTTATGAATTATGGAATGGATCAAACAGTGTGACTGGAGGGATGTGCATGCAACAATGGGAAGAAGAGCGAGGGGATGCAGGTAGAGATTGCGACAACTGGACGTTGAGGAGGGCTAGTTAGGAGCCGAGAGGTGAGTCGATCATTGTGGAGTTTGCAAGGTTAAAGTACAGAATGGATGCAAATGGAGGGCGCAGGGAGGTAGAGGAGGGAATGTTGGAGGAGTGCAATGGAGGGAGTGGAAGTGGCTGGAGTGCGCAGGTTGAGTATGGAAGAGAGAACGGGGAAAACAAATGGAAGTGGGCGAGATCAGGTGATAGTGTGTAGCAGAAGGGGGGTGCGCGAGAAGGAAGGAGGGTCGTGGGAGGAATGTGCAGAAGGAGTAATAGTAGGAGGGAAGAGAAGCGTGATGTGAGAGATTCATGGAGTAGGTAGCGCAGGCGGAGAGGACGGGCGTGGGTATGAGAGAAAGAAAAGGGAGAGTGCTGGAGGAGGTGGAGCTGAATAGGTACATAGAATGTAGTTCAAGTGGAAGTGAAGAAACAGTGGCTCTATAAGGTGGGAGTGTGTGCAAGGTGGAGTGAGAGGACATGGTGTGGAGAGGAAGCACAAATGGTGGAGTAGGTAGGTTGTGAGAGTGGGAGAGAAGTGGAAGCATGCGGGGAGGAGAGGATGTGAGGGCGCAGGGAGGAGGAGTAGGATACAGTGAAGGGAATGGAGTGTGATGGAGGGATATGGGAAATGAGACTACAATGGAAAATATAGGAGTGACGTATGGAGTGAGGTGAGGATGGGTGATACAAAATCAAGCTCAAAAGTGGGAGGAGATGAATCCTAGCTCAGGGGAGGAGCAACCACTCCGATACCAATGTTACATCTTCCTCTTACAATGGATGATTGATTACAATGGATATGTCCACCTTAAATATGTCTTGGCCATCACTTATTGAAGAGACACTTCTCTTCATAAAATCTATTTAATATTATTAATTAATATTACTATTACTAATGCTTATCTATATTTTACTATTTTGTAATTGTAACAGTTTCTCCCAATGGTTCTTTTTCTTTTGTCATCTTTGGCTTTTTTTTCAACATGACTATAGCCAGAGTATTTTATTCTTCCTTTTAGGGTCCAAAATTTCTAAGTATAGCCCTACATCAAAGGAGTCTTCTTTTTCATTGTTGGTGAGTGGTTCTTCTATTAGAAAATCCTTTCTCCATGCAATATTTGGTATTGGGTAGGTCGTGTTTTATTGAATGACAAGGTCCTCGAAAATTACTTTGAATGACAGATAATAGTCCAACTATTTTGCATTACTGATTACGCCCTGCATGAACCATACTTTTGTGAAGTTGAGTTTCAACTAGATGTGTGCAGTCTGATGTAGACTCTGACGAACAAGTTGAGGAACCCTCCATCTCAAATATATGGTTTTGAAGACCTGAAACCAATTTTCAAGACACATCTTGGCAACTTGGGTCCTTAAGAGAAACCCCATGGCTGAAAATCTTTGAAGTTGTACATTAAGTATATGGATTTTCCTGTAAAGGCAGTGTCAATGATTGGAGATATTCTAGACATGGACAAACAGATTAGTAGAGAGGGAAACTTGATAGGAGACCTTGTCTCCTAGCACTTTTCGCAAGCCGACTAGACAACCTTGGCCAAGTATTCTACCCAGTTGAATTTTTTTTTCTTCTTTTGCGATAACCTTGAAAACTTTCAACATATCCAGTATAAGGTCGGATGCTCAACCGATTTTTGTTAGACAAATGGAAACAATAATAGCGGTATAATTGTATGTTTGGTACTGAATTTTATTAATCACTAACCCATGGGAGTTCTTACTCTTGGGTGATCCAGCAAATTGGTCTACCAGGTTCAGCATGATACTAGCTAGTACTAGTGATCCTTGGTTTGGTAGGCTAGTGATAGCAGCTATCAGGTCAACATTGATTTCGACTGGTTCATCGAACCAGAGTTTTACCTTATGGTATCTACTGGCAATGTATTATGCGATGAGGTATTTCAATCCATCGAAGTTATCCGGTAGGGGCCCACCCAAATAATTTTTTATTTTGGCCACTGCCAACTTATTTGCGTCTTTGTACCATTTGTCATCTCGAATTCACCATTTTCACAAGTATTTGTTGTGCTTCCTCCACTGGTGTTCTTTTGTCATGGAATTTATAATCCTAAGAAAACATGGTTTCATGGTGGATTATTGTTAGTGGATAAATCCACTAAAGCAAACTCAAGCCAGATATCCCTAGTCCAAGTGGATATAGAACAAATCAAGTACATAATACTAAAAAACTTTCCTAGATCAGTTAAGATATAGGATGAAGAGATGAATACCTCTTTTCAGATCTATAAGTCTTCTCCTCCTTGTTTATCCAAGCTCCATGCCTTTAGATATCCAGCTACAAAACCTTATCAAAGAGACATAACAAACAAAGGATGAAAGCATACATAGATATACGCTGATCTAAGCGAAGAGTTAAGGAAGAAATCTCTTAACATATTTAACACAATAACATTTATGGAAAGAGTTTTGTATTAATGTAATCGAGGAGATACATAGAATTACATAAGAAAGAACATCACAACCTAGCCTTAACACTGTAATATTCCATCCAACAATCGAATCCAAGCCTCCAAAGGATGACGGTAGCCTCCCAAATGATGAGATATTTCCTCCCAAAGGATGATAGGGATCACCCAGAAATTCCACCAGCATAAGAGTACCATAGTCCTTCCTCCGTTCACAAGAGAGAGAGGGTTCGATTTACAAGGCTAAAGGGATATAGTAGGTTGAGGATTAGGAGGAGGGGTCTAAGGGGTCCTCCCATAAGGTTAGGGAACTGAATGCCACCTCACGTAGAAGCTAGGGATAATCCTCCCCCTCATCCACCTTCGAGAAGGGCCTTGAAACTTCTCTTTTCTCCCTCTAAACATCACTAGGGAACCTTGCTATAGGAGACAGAGTGCCAGATAGGGGTTGGTGCACCTTGCATGAGGAGAAAGAGTGATAGTGGCACTCCTTGTGTGAAGGGAAAGAGTGCCAACAAGGGGCTGGTGCACCTTGCCTTAAGAAAAAGAGTGTGAGCCTTCCCAGAGGAGGAAAAAGAGCTAGGGACAACTTCGAACTCAGTCAACTTTAGCTAGAGAAAATTTAGGGATTAGGAACAAGGTTGACACATGGATCAAAATGAAAAGATTTCAGTGTAACACTTCTTCTTCTTCATGGTGAATTTTTTTTCTTGATTTCATGGACTTGGTTAGAGAGGTTTTCTTTGGGGCCATTTCTTTTGCTATCGTCGGTGATGAATTAGGGTTTTTAAGCTCCAGAGTTTCAGGTTTGATGTATGAATGGTCAAACTCTTTGCAAAATAGCTCCCAACAGTGCTCAAGATATTCGTTTATAGGCTTCTAGTGGATAAATCCATCTATTTGGGTAGGTGATTACATTGGATGCGACTTTTGTGCTATACAGGTTGTCCATACGTGCAATGAGTCTTCCACTTCACGCCTTGGTAATTTATTATCATAACCTCACCATCAGAGTCCATCATAATAGATTTATCATCAGGAAGGTAAACACATGTCCTTTTTGTTTGGATGTTTCTTTAGTCGTCGGTGGTAGGTTTCTTGATGCTAGTTGATTTTGGCTCAACTGCCTGATTCATTTTCTAGTCTCACTCTCCAAATGCTAATCCGTCGTTCTTGTGATACCTGCAATTTCCCATGTCTTAGAATCTTCTTATATAGTATTTATAGTAATTTAATTTCATATAACTACTTTTACTTTTAAATATTAAACTAATTAGTACACAACTTATTAATTGTTACAAAACCTAGGGCACGACGTTTGACCAAATGGTGCTACAACCTTTCAGTTGGCATCATGCCTGCTTTATGCTCTATATATTTTGAGTCTTGTTTAGTTAAGTAATTTTTTAAATACCTTTCCTTGTAGTGTTTTTAGTCAGAGAGATCCATTATTATTTAATTCTTCGACTATGGATGGTCCCAACCATGGAATATGCAATTTCTTCGGTTTTGCTTTTATTTGAATTTCATATAAAAATTCCAGATCATCAACTGATATGTATTTCTTTCCTATATTTAAGTTGTGCCAAGATTTTTGTTGTTGCTTCTATATTTATTGGTTATGGATTTCTACATTTGATTGCTCCTCCAGTTTTGTTAATTCAGAAGTTTTGTCTTCAACTACTTTATGTTAGATTTTTAACATTAAGCTAGCATAACATTAGGATCTTTAACTGAGAGAACAACAAGTACAACAATAAAACACAAGAGACAATGAAAATAGTGTTTTTCCTCAGGGAAACCATAAATGAAGAAAACCCAGCAACTTCCTCAAAGATAGAATCAGCACCAAAAGTAAAACCCCAAAACAGTAAGATGATCTCCCGACAGCAGTAACCTCTTTCTTCCTTGCCCCAGTGTCTTTCTCTTCCTCAGCTATGCGCTACAACTAAGTGTGAGTGAGTGTGTGTGATAAATAGAGAGGTTGGCTCTCTATTTATACTAATTCCTGACTTGACTAAACCCAACTAGGGCCGAATTCACTAGGTGAGTCTAATAACCCTAATGCCCCAGAACTGCAGGGACTTTGACCCTTGATCAATAGGATGGTTATCCACAATGACTTGACATGACTTGTTTACATTATAGAGCCTCCCGATAGGAACATCGGGGTATGACATGACATAAGTACATCCCAGAATAAACATCAGGTTACAATACGTAATAAATACAAGTGAATACATTCCGAAGTTATGAATGCATATAGGGCCCAAAAACAAGGCTATGGCCACCCTTTACAATTATTATGTCCAAAAAGTGAGGAAAGAGGAAAAACCACATGGGGAAAATCCTCCCTCAAGAAAGGACAAGGCACAAAATTTGAATTAACATGTATTCAATAGGTATTTATCTTCAATTCATTGAGTTGAATGAATTGCTTCTTGGTGAAAGACTTGATGAAGAAATCATGAACTCCATGATCATGCGCTAGAGTGTAGAATCTGCAAGAAAGAAGTGGAGAGACTACTGGTATCTCATAATATGATGAAGTAGGAGCATTACCTTATTGCTTCTTTCTGCTAACAAACTCTAATGTGCAAAAAAAATCTGAAATGGAAAATAGATATGTGCATGCTCCTTCCCAAAGAGTGCAAAAATTAAGACAAATTGTTACACACTCAATTCCTTGAGTATCTACAAAATTATGATGTGAATCACATGTAATTCTTCCAATCTGATGTAGCACCTTCCCATATCTGATATGAGACTAATAAAACTATGATATATCATAAAAATTATAATATGGAACAACAAAGATAGTGTATTCAATGACTCCATGAGGATATAGGGCTAGACTAGGAAAACTATGAGCAACTAGGGAAAACTAATAAGTCTAAGAATCTAAATGATGAATGAGAAGAATTGAAAGCTCTTGAGAGTTGTAATAATATCCAAGATGATTTAATGACTTGAAATTTGAACCAATATATGAAATCAACTCCAAATAGTTGAAATGTGTGTCCAAGAGAATGTATGGGGTCTCCATTTTCATTTACACTGAGAGGATGAGTGCAAGTGATAATGTAGGAACAAGGAGAAGGCATAGGATCAAAGAGTGTGAATGAAAAGGTTCCAAGGATTTATATATCTTATAAATAATCCAATATATCACATATAATCATATAAGTGGACTCATGGGAATACACTGGTAATGAATCCTCTGTAGTAGAAAAGGAGGAAGGAAGGAGATGTTCAAAATATTCAAGGAGGCTTTGAGTATTGATGCCAAGAACAAAGGAGGAGATGAAAAAGCACATGAGATCAAGTATTATGAGTGGTATGACACTAATAGGACTTGATATAGCCAATAAAACATCCAAGAATTCACTGCATTGAACACCATCAATGAGAAAGATATGCACAAAGTGTGAAATATCTGACACATAGATCTCAGAATATAAGATAGAAGATATAGAGAACAATGAATGGGTGAATGGATAAATATAAATAGCAGCTCCATATGTCACTTATTTTTCATCATCAGCATCACAAGAAGATGAATCAATATCTTCAAATTCAAGAGATACATAAAAAGATGGCTCTTCGATATTTGCTTCTTGGTTGAAGGAGGAAGCATTCGAATCAAAGAAGATAGCAGGAACAGGAAATATATGAGAGATTTATTCATCATAAATAAATTCATTAGAGAATGTAGAGGCCAAGGCATATTTAGAGAGGAAAAACAAGGAGATGGTGGGTTCACTCCATGCTTCATCTTCTATTTCCTGCCTACAAAAAGCTTTGTCCAAATTGTTCCAAAGCTCAAATGGATATTCAGTAGAATCTATGAGATGATGTATAATTGGAGATATTGCAAAACACATTATTCCATAATCTCTGTCACAATTATTCATCCAATTAATCTTCTTTTCATAAGACTCAGGTTCACTCAATGCACCAATGGAGGCTTCAAAGAGACATTGCCTCTTTAAGTATGCGCTCATCTTGGGCTTCCCATCAGCATAGTCGAAAGGATATAGTAGAGGAAATTTTGAGTCCATATTGAATTTGTTCATATGCTTTGGGAGATACTCTCTGCAACTTGCACAAATAAAACTAGGAGAAAAATCTTGTAAGATAAACAAGCTCTTCTTTAGAGAGGGATAGGAGACTAGATACGCTCCTCAAATCTGTAGAAATTGAGAAACCTTGCACTCTGATACCATGTAGGAGTGCTCTGATACCATGTAGAAATAATGGCTCCAATACTATGAGCAAAGATGTTAAGGAGAAGCACTGGAAATAGATCGTTCTACTAAGATAATGCTCACAAGCATACACAAGAAAAATAGAGAGAATAAAAGGGACTGAATCACATGAATGAAGAGATGAATATTGGAGTGTATCCTTCCATTGAATAATGATGAATAATAGTGTACATAAATAGTACATCCCTCATAGGTAAAATCAAGTTGTATTGGAGACAACTCATCAAGCTCAGAAAGATAGATTTACTAAATATGATAAACCCCCATAGGTGGCTAAAGCACTTCCCAAATTAGTCAATGACCTCATGAATTAGAAAAACCATGAGTTATTTGTCAAGAGTGGTGGAGAAACATGCTAATCCTAGAAAATGGAGAGAAAATCATGGAGGATGGGTTGGAAAAAAAATATACCAGTTTCCTAATTGACTAGCTTTACCTTTTCCACATAAAAAGTTAGATAAAAGAAGAATAAGGAAGAATCTGCAGGAAAGCGCAGTTACTAATTCTGGGAGTCAATAAAGTGGTCAAGATAAACCGAGAATCATAATTAAGTAATTCCTAGGGTATAGATGGAAAGTGTTGATTTTGTAGTGCAAGTGGATGCCAACTATCTAGGCTGGTGGGTAGGAAATTAATCAAAATTGATTAAATATTTTATCCTAATTTGTGAGTTGGTTTATATTATTCCAACATCATGCACAAAGGAGCCATGATTCTACATGGTTGCTCCATAGAGTTGCATATTACAATAATTTTTTCACAATTTTTTGCTCAAAGATAAAAAATTTGTCTTAGGAATGGAAGCTTGCTTCCTGATTACCTGCTTATCTTGAGGGGGAGGTTTTCCCATGAGCTTTTCCCCATTTTCCTTATTTTATTAAGCAATATTTTATTCATTTAGATTGTATGGGTGACTTTTTTCCTAGTTTTCATGGCCCAAGTTGTCCAAAGATAGGATTAAGGGGGTGTGTTAGGATTAATTAATCCCCCTTTGCCCAATATAGTCTATTTGGTCATTTTGCCTAACTTAGGGAGTTATTATAATTATACTAGAGTATGGGGGACACACCTAGAATTTATCTTCCACTTACTGCATCTTCATGCATGATTTTATGTGTGTATGGGACCAATACCTACATTATAGGATCCCACTCTGAGTGCCACCATCAACCTCCATCAGCTGGTTGTGGTAGGTAAGAAGTTATGATGACTTATCCTCCAGTTACATTCATTTAGATCATTATCAGTTAGCCTAGCACCAGTTTTTCATTCATGCAGGGAGTGTGGAGCCTTTTATCCACCTACCTCATCAGTTAACTGATTGTAGACTTATTTAGACATCCGGAGTTAGAATAGTGAGTTGTAGCTGTGATTTTTGCACACCGAGTTAGCTAATCAGTCAGTTAGAATTGATAGATTCGAATTGTATCTTTAGCATTTGAATTCTATTTATTGTATAATCATGGTATTATTGATTAATGAATGAAGATTAATTTTGTGATTATCTGAGCAATTATTGTCTGATTATTCTAAAATTTGTGTCATGAATTCTTTTCCCAGTGTACATTCATCTTGATTATTCCACTGCATAATTCCTTTCCAATAGCTCTCATCACAACCTGTAGATATATGGTTCTCAAATTTAACATGAGGGACATATGGCATGGTGGAAAAAGAAGTAGGGTTTGTTGTATGTGGTGAGGATGGCCAGGGTGTGGTTCTTGATAGAAGAATGGGATTTTCCATTCTAGGTTCTATGGTTTCTCTTCCCTTGGTAGTTTATGGTTCAAAGAAGGTCATCAGTTCAATGGGAAAGGACAAAAAGGGTAAGGTGTTTTAGAACTCATTCCAGTCAAATCCTATATCTCTCATTAATCTAATATCTCTTCAAGGTGGATCATCTCGTCGGTTTGGAGAGGTAGCTAAATTTCATAGATCCCAAAAGGCTTTCAAGGCCAGGTCGAGGAAGGTCTCCATGAATCTTGAGAAATATATTAATATGGACAAAGTGGAAAGCCTATTAACAAGGGATTTAGTGGGAAATTTGGTATATGGGATGTTTAAAAGGAACGAAATTATGGAGTGAGTTAATGATAAGTGGAAATCGTCCTTAGGTTACTATCAATGAATTAATTTGTTGATGAACAAATGGTTTTGTTTTCAATTTTTTATGGAGGAGGACGTGAACAAGGTTCTAGGGAAACCTTGGTTTCTCGAGAAGGGTTCTTTGATGTTGAATATATGGAATCCATATTTTAACCCTTTTAAGGATACTTTTTATGAAAAACATATCTAGGTTCTCCTGTCGGATTTTACCATATTACTTTGGTTGAAGGAAATTTTTATAGGAATTGAAAATAGAGTGGGGACGTATATCATTTTTTGAAGATAAATTAGTTTTTTGGGAGGATATAGAAAGGTTCCTTGGGTCTTAGCAAAGCTCTATTTGGATTTGTGGCTTCTAGCCAAGATTTAAATTCAGTTGGGTCAGAAAAATTTTTGAAATGATTAGATTATTGCAAAACCCCATTTAGACGCCACACTTGGAGAGAACTTGGCCATCTCCATAAATATTGTTCGAGGAATTTCTCCAAGGAGTCGTCAGTATTTGGGGCTGAAAACCCCATTAGGGTTTATTCTCCTTCCACCAATGTGATCACAATTTCAAGTGATGAAGTTTGTAAGGGGAAAGGAGTTTGGGGCACTAATAAGAATGTGGAGGCTATGATTTCTTCATTTTCTAGTATGTTAAAAGCTTAGTTCCCTTTCTTCTTTGATTCACTAAGTCAAATGGAAGTTCAATTTCTAAATGAGGATGAAGAGAGAAGCATAATTATGTTAATCCTACCATTGGGAGGCAGATAGCCACAGTGCTAGAAATTGACTCTTCAAATTCTATTGTATTTTCTGAAGGGGGTCACCTAGTTCCATCGAATTATTTTGGGATGGGTAGTTACTTGAATGAAAATTAAAAGGTTTTGGATCCATTCAATACTCTATCTCTTGGGCAACGAGTAATCTTTGTGATCCATGGATGTAAGAGATGAAATATCTATCTCTTTTAAAGTTCAGAGTTTGGATGATAATACTTATTTGAATCCTCTTCATTCTCAGTATCCTGTTGTTTCTTGGGGGAAGAATCATGTAGTGGATGCTTCAGTTGAAAATGAAATCATTCGTGAAGAATATGAAATTTATCCTCTATTTCCATGGTCAATTCCTTAGTCCCTTCCTATAAATATATCCTTGAAAAATAGCTTTTTCTAGTCTTCTCTTCCTTAAATCCTATTCCTAGGGAAGGTTGTTCTGGTTCCCATGTTCATTTCTCAAATGTTCCTATCAGGAAGAAATTTTTTGGCAAGGGAAAAAATCCAACAAAGGTACTGTTCAAGGGGGTTTTGCAGTCTACACCTTGAATCAATCCAACAAGTCTCTCCCATTAATTTTTGAATATTCCTATGGTGATTTTCTCCCTTGAGTAGAAGTGCCAGGAGAAATAAGGGCCCTTAGAGTAGATGTTCCAGGAGAAATAAGGGCCCTTAGAGCAGATTTTAGTAAGCCACATCTTTGCAATGCTTCCAAATTCATGGGATCGACCATTGCTCGATGATCTATATCCCCGTGCTCTCTTTATCTCCATTCCAAGACCACAGTGACCTGCCTAATATATTTTTTCATTAGATTTTTCATAAAAATACACCTCACGCAGTAACCTCAACTCTCTAGTTTGTATTTCGCGATCCATTCGCAGGTTGTCCTACTTCCAACCCGTGGTTCAAATGCGAAATCACGGGTACAAAGAAGGCTACCTGTAGTTACCACGTGGTGACTTTAGGGATGGCCTAAAAAACAAATTGGACCGTGAAATTTAAAAATGGAAAGCATGAATTTAAAAAGGAGGGAGAGAAGAAGTACCTACACTTCACGGATTCGAAAACCGTCCACCGGATTTCCCAAAACAATAAATCAAAGGGAGGAGGTAAAATGGTTAAATATGGTAAAAAAACTCAAAATGGTATGTTTTAATTTGATTTTGAACTATTTATAGTAAAAATTTAAAAATTTTACCCACTTTGTATAGTTAAAATCATTTTTATGTTAAATGAAATAATACCAATATGTGTTTTTCCCTAACTGTTACAGGTCTTGGATGATTTGAAATATGATTTCCTTTCCATATAGGTTAGTATTTGGTCCCTACAACATATTTTCACACTTATACCACATCTTCCGTCGAACCTTAGGATCTCTTTTCATCCACGAACTACGATGTATAGACACTCTCTACCTTGCAAACATCGTTGTTCTTCTATGGTTAGGGCCTCTTTTACATGGGAAACCCTAGTTAGAACATTTTCTTGTCTTTCGGGTGACCATGCCACTATTGTGGTAGGTTGCAGGAGCCTTCGTAGTCGTTTTTTCATGACAAAATGGACCTCATTTTGCATCTTTTTACCAAAACTACCCTTGATTATAAGGCCCCCCGCCCTTATGGAGTTATCTTTAATCCCTAGCCTAACTCCTTAAAATTGACTGAATAGCCAAGTTAACTTGTGTGTTCAAACTCGTTAAGGTAAATTGAACAATCATCCACATCATTGGTAGGTTATCACTTTTTTGGACCATGTGCATTATTTATGAAAAAGGAATACTCTATTCTTTTCAGAATCTAGAAGAGTATCTTTAGGCATATTATTATCTCTTTTTTTGACCTAGAGGACTAAAGTTACAGAAAATAACTTTTTCAAGCTTAACTTTCTCTTTTTTGTACTCTGAACCTAAACATGAAAAATATCTCGAGCGTACTTTATGTCTTTGTCATGCTCGCTAAACTCTAAGAACAAAGCATTGAGTTTACTATTATCAATCCCATTCTTGTATATAAATGTAATTTTTCGAGTGATCTTTTCTTCCTTCACACTTGTTAAACTAAGGATATATGTTTCTTTTAAAGGTACGTCAGTTAGGTGATCATTTAAAGCTTTTTCGGACCTTCCCGACTAAGTATGAAAAAAGGTGCACTTTAGTTCTTCGGAAGCTAAGAGAGTTCTCCTGTGGATTGTTTTATACTTTTTTGGATTCAAGAGACTAAAATTACAAAAAAGAGCTCCCCTAGAGTCTTCTTTGGAGTTTTTAGACTCTCAAAACTATGAAAGAAATGACAAGCATTTACTAATTCGGGCTCGTAAACTCCACGGATCAGTGACCTATCAAGCATTATTCTCTCTTTTCTTCAAGCTTGTAAAAAAATGAAGAAATACTTGAGTTGAATTTCTTGGACTAGTTAAAACTTAACATGAAAGATAAAGAATAACTTCACTCTTTGGGTTATAAGTACATTGGCAGCATGTCAGCCTTGAACAAAGCATTTTTTCTAACCTCTCGATACTCATGTTTCAATTTCACTTCTCAGTTCAACTATCACTTCAAGTTATTACTCCTCCACTTGTCCTTTATACATGGGGAATCTGTTCATGTCTCCTACATAACAGATAAGTCTATTTGTGTCATCTAAAAGTATAAAGCTTCCTTAGATCATCTCTTTGTCGTGCTCACTATTCAAAGATTCCTACCTCTATCTGATTCTCTTGGTCCCTATCATTTTCATTCCTGAGACTTCTTTGTGTCTACCTTCCATTATCCAGTCTTCCAGTTACTCTTGTCATATTTTGAAGGACTCATTTCCTTCCTCCTTGCACTATGGCTTCTGATCAGTACATCCTGAAGAAGAAGACCTAGAGTTCTGAAGATAGTACCTTAGGATTCACTACTCATATTGGTGGACTCCTTTGCATTAGTTATTGGCATCGTTCACTCACTAACACTCTGATGGATTCCTTCCATGTTTGACTTCAGCTCATATATTCACAAGGTAGGATTCATACTAGTTGCTCTAGATTTGGACGAAGACCTTGGGTTACAACCTCTATAACCTAAGTTGCACAATATTGTGTTATGTTCAGTGATACTATCTCCAGCTATTGAAGACTCATCATTGTATATTGTGGTTTTGATCCACTATTGTAAAATATATGTGGCCTTGTTTCCCGTACTATATGATGTAATCAATATTGTAAATGAGCTAGTGTTCCACCTTATTAAACATGGAATTATTAGTAATGATTTTGTACATGACTTTGATCTGTCTGTTTCAGGTACCTCTATGCGACCTTGATAAATGAGTTTCTCGAAGATAAAATATTTGTGGTGTATTTCGGCCATCGCTTCCCTCTGACCTCATACATTAGGGGGCATATGTTCTACTGTGAAATGACACTTCTCCATCCAAGTACTGACACTGAGAAAGTCGATACACAAAAGGACATTATGGATAGAAGTTTCCAAAAAATATATAGATAGATATATGCCTCGATACACTTTATTCCTTCCAGTCTTACCCATGTTTTTTAACGAGCTTAACTTGAAATTGTGATTATTTCCATTGCATGTTGCAAGTCATTTGCGGGTATTCATATATGAAACCCACGGTTATATGATCACAATATGTATTCATGGGTTTCCTTCACAAGAGTCGTGATCCATTTACGACCTGCCAGTATATATACCTACGGTTACATTAATCCCAAAGAAAACATGATTATTCAAGGACAGTTGGGTTCGAAATAATAACATCCCTAACCTCCCTAACCATCCTAACCTTCGTAAATCCCCCGGATCACTAAGTATAAATAGAGGGGATGGGTAGAGGTTAGAGGAAGCAATTTGAAGAGCAAGGTTATGCCGGAGGAAATACCTTGGAGATTGGAGCAAGAGAACTCAATTCTTGGTTAGCAGAGGATGGCTTGTCTCAGATAGAGGTTGTACATCGATCTTTGCTTATGAATAAAGAGTAATGTTCTTCCACATTGTCTGTTGATGTTCTTGATTCTTATGATTTATGAAATTTGTTTTCATCTTCTTTATATGCAATCTATAATATTTCATTCATCTTTAGATAACAATTAAGATCTATGTGTTATATGTCAATCTCTTTTGTAGGTGTTGATCATCTTGAAGCTTCTAGAACATTTGGAGTGAAGGTTTAAAGCTTGGACTAACCTTCATAAATAAGGTGCATATGCTTTATACCCTATTTCTCTCACAAATATCTCTAGAGTGTTGTATGTATGCAAGTTGAATATTTGTATGTTGGTGACCCCAGACCCTTAAGTCATAAGGTGGATTTCCCTGAACAAAACTTTTGTCTGTGCACTCATCTTGCAAAATATTTTCTAGGTATTCTTTACAGCTTATACAAACTTATCTCCTCTCATGCTCTCTAGTATTGGATCTCTAAATTTTTCCTCTCCTTCATTCTATCGTTGATTCACACACATCTTGGATTGACTCTCTTCTCTACAACTCTACAATTCTAAGAATAAACCACCCTACTTCTTGAGTAACTAAGACAAGAGCTAGAGGGAGACCAACCCACGCACAACTTGGGTTCTCCCTTTTATAAGCTCTTACATGTCGTAATCAACTGACTCTAATATGTGAGTTGATATGCTTCCATTCGTATTCTCGTACATTCAGTTACAGCTTGTTGTAGGCACTATCAGCCCAAAAATACAAAATATGCTTTATTACCCAAGCATGCTTTATTCTAATTGACTTCTTACCCACGATCACTCGAATTGTCCCTTTCAATTGTTTTACTTGTGTTCTTTCATGGTTCCTTCTATCATGAATGCTCTTGCCGCAACCGTTCTTCTACCGCGGACTTTTCCATCACTAGTTGCTCTCGTCGCAACTTCTTCTCCCTCGTAGCTCCCTCTCTCGTGCAACGAGAATCTTCATATTCCCAATCAAAATTTTGGCTGAATTCTTCCTATCTTTTCCTAGGGCCAACAAGATGCATTCTAGAATGATATCCTTTGGTTCGGAATATATTTTTAGGTGTTGTACTATTATGCGAGAGTCTCCTACTACTCTTGACTTGTCAATTCCTTCCTCCTCAGCTATACCAAAATCTGTCTAGAGAGCTAATGCTTAAACATGATTATTTATCGTTATGCATAATGCCCATGTGAAACATGTTTCATTGATTCCATTAGGGCTAGAAAACACCCTTCCCCTCCCCCTCTCCGCTCTTGTGACCCCTTTCATAATTTATTGTTATTCATTGTATTAATATTGATTAAGCAAATCATAAGGTTATGGGTATTTATTTTATATGTATTAAATCTAAAAGATTAATTATGATGGTGATGATGAAGATTCATGTCTACTAAGACCAACTTTGATTTCTTATTTATGTTCTCGAAAAGGTTTAAGAGAAACATTCATAGATCACCATAGTTCAGATGAGTTGAAAGGTTAAGAATGTTGATATTATAACATATATTTTGAGATTGTTAAGACATTCTAAGAGAAAAAATTTATATTCAACTTGCTTAATACAATTCATCTTGAACCCTAACATGACAAATTCTTTATACCCATGGAAGTTTATGAATTTTGCAAAGCTCCAATTTATTCTTTTTTTTAAGAATGTTCATTTTTTTTAACATTAGTTGAAACAAATTTACTTTCACTACACAATCCTTAAATTTAGATATACTAATATTTTTAACATTATTATTATTGTAAGAGTGACCTTTAATTTAGCTAAAACTTAATATCTTTATACCAACATCACTCACATTAAAAATATCAATATATCCACTCAACATCTATAAACTTATATTTTACACATTTATAATATTTTGAGTCTTATTTTTTATAATACTATTAAGTATATACATATAAATGTATACCCATGATTATTAGTCCACATTAATATCATGAATGTGATGGTTGATAGTTTTATACATATAACGATTTATTTATTTTATAATGCTATTATTTATATACATATAAATGTATACCCATGATTATTGGTTCACATTAATATTGGTTGGTAGTTTTATACAGATAACGATTTAGTTCGTGTAAATAGTTTAATCCAAATTTATCAGTATAAATATTTTAATCCAATTTTATAGTAATTCTTAATTAAATTTGATTGGATTTTACTAAAATAATTATTTAAATTATTTAAACACTTATATAACTTAAAAAGTTCGTGTAAATAGTTTAATCCAAATTTATCAGTATAAATATTTTAATCCAATTTTATAGTAATTCTTAATTAAATTTGATTGGATTTTACTAAAATAATTATTTAAATTATTTAAACACTTATATAACTTAAAAAAATTAAAAAAATCCATTACACCTATTTAATGTTAATGTTGTATATAATAATAGTGTTATGTCTTTTAAAAGGAGTGAGCTAGCTGTGGAGCAAAACTCCCTCCATCGGACGGAGGAGGAGCAAAGTCAACGCTAACTTTGCTCCTCCTCCGTCCAATGAGGGAGAATTGCTCCACAGCTAGCTTACTCCCTCTTAAAATATATTTTTATTTAACAACAAATATCCAGCTTACTACACCTAATTTAATGATACTGCAGCAAAGTTGAAGTCCATTGAATTTCAAGCTTGAAATCCAACAAACTCCAGCTGCCTAAGATCCAACCTGCAGCAAAGCAAGCTGGATAATTTTCCCTTTTTATTTACATTTCCATTTAATGACTACTAGTAATTCATAGTATAAGATAGTATTTCGAATTAATTTGTAATGGATTTCTGGATTTCCGCAGCTAGAATTGTCATTTAACATTGCCTCATAATTTACTTTTTTCTTACGGATACAATAAAAGCATTCACTAAACTTATGGAGTCATTAAAAAATACTGAAGCATCTTGAATAACTCGAGAAGCAAGGGTGGCATTTGGAATAACTTTGCTATTTTGAAAGCAAACATAATTATTTGGAATAACTTACAACTTACATTTGAGTAGGACATTGGAAAATCATTTCTGCTATTGTGAAATATTTTGAAATTAAATTGAGATAAACTTAGACTCTGAGCGTTCTCCACGCGAATTAAAATTCATCTCTCCGCTTACTTTAAACCGTTCTGCTGGCTTCCATGATAGATGCTCAATAACAAGTTGTTCTGCAAGCCAATCTAATCTTTCCGCATTGCTCTGGGAAACCCTTCTTTTCCATCCAAATGGAATATTGTTCATGGATTCCGTGCTCTTTTCTTTCAACGTCTCCTCCGCCAATTCCATCAATGCTTTCACGTTCCCTTCACTCGCACCTCGACTGGGCTTCCTCGTTGCCTGCAAATTCATGAATCCCCACAAACAAAATGTGTAACCCATTTTTAACATAATCAAAAAATCTTGCAAAACTTTTTTCTGGGTTAAAAATCTGCCAAAGAAAAAGGAAGAATAGTGTGTGAGGGTTTATAAATTACCTGCAATCTTACATAGTTTTGTGGATTGTGACAAAACGCCACGCTGACTGCATGATCAACGATATCTGAAACTCCTGAAGTGACAATATTCATAATCGGCTTAGCCCATTCCACTAATCCCCACTTTTTAACCTTCTGGTATTTGTATGGACAATCAAGAACTCCTGGTCCAAGGGACAACACCAACATATCATCCACCCCTTTTACAGAGGGAAACTCAATCTTGTTATTCATCACATGAGTAATGGCTGCCGCTGTGGGATTGTTCATCACTAACCCACCATCTATTCCCACAATTGTCGTATGCCTGTCAACGGACTTAATCGGAATAGGCTTCTCAAATCCAGGATAAGTCATTGTGGCACGACAGACTTCCCAGATATTGAAATTGTAATTCTGAGTATGGCGTGCACTTGCCTCTGAGAACAGGAAGGGGGAAGCACTGCATAAATCGTAGCAGGGAATCAGAATAGGCTTCAACGTGTCTCTCAATGTTAATGGCTGTCCATCACTCTTGCTGAACAGGGCCTGCAGAATCCTTCCAAGGCTTTTGCTTGACCATTTTGACACAGCAGCTGCCTTGATCTTGAAGATTAACTTACCCAACAACCCAAAGAACGATCCCAATCTGAACATCTGTTTCCTCTTTTCTATGATAAAATCCATGGTCTCTTGGGCCGTATAGAGAGCTCCGCCGTTATCACCCTTTGCGAATAACGCAGCAACTATAAATCCACCAATATTAGTCCCGGCAGCAATGTCGAAATAGTCCGAGATGCTTGCGTTGGGATCTCCGGTCTTAATTTTCAGAGCGTTTTGTAGATATAAGAGATAACGGCAGGCAAGAATCCCGCTCATTCCACCTCCATCAATGCTCAAAATGCACACCCTTTTGGCTGGTACTTCTGCATACTTTGAGTTCTCCGCTTGACGTGAAGATCCATATTTTGGCAACCAATGGCTTTCCATCAATATTTCACGGCTCATCTTCTGTGTATTCGACTTATGATCTCCTACCTGACAGCTGCTCTTCGTTAAGGCCATGAAAACGCACCGCGGAATGATTTCTCAGATTTAATAAACGACTTCAGATCGAATCTCCTTCAGAGCTTTCAGAGAATCACCTATATATATATATATAGGCACCGATTCCAGAGAATTGTATTTCTTCAGCAAATCAAATTAATATTCCATCGAAGGCACTGGAAGAGATCACATTCATATATTCAATATATAATAACATAATACTGCAACTATCTGCCGCCTCCATAATATCGAATTTGTGCATGGGAGTTAAGAAAGAGAAAAAAAGGCATGTACCTGTACCTGTACCTGTTCATGATAGACGAGAGATGGCTTTCTGTTCAGTTTCAATTTGTTTGAGTGATAATTAGCATGATTCCTGTACACTAACTATTTGATTTGATGCTCATCGCGCTCTTCCACACTTCAAAGGCGGCGCAGACATCTAAACCCAATCTTCTACGAAGCTCATTGCTGCCATTAACTGCAACTCCATCCACTTATATTCCTTCTTGCTTCTTCGCCACTTCTACGACCTGTCGGCACTCTAGAATTTAATTAAAAAAAACAACAAATATTGCTCAGGAAGCAGGTTCAAAGAGCCATTATCGATATAATTGCGTGGAAGTATCCGTCTGATCGTTTGACCTTTCTCATAATAAAGAAACGAGTAGACAAACATCTTTCAGGAAAGCGTGACAATAGAAAATATATGTAAATGAAATAGTTCACAGAATCATGCAGAAAAATTTAATGAATATTTAATCATTAGATATATTCAAAAATTGATATCTATCTCATTGGAAAAAAATTATCTTTATCCACTCACCAAACAATCAAAGGAAATCTTAGCCTGTAAAACACAAATCACTAATAAATAAATCAAACCGAAAAAAGCTACTTCTTTACCACATCTCATCTTGAAAGCAGTAAGTAACTGGCGAACACGCTTTAAAAAAATGTTTTGAAAGATAGATACCATGTATTCATTTATATATCAAGTATGAAGTGAATAAGGTTTTTTAAATCCCTTGCTTGGAGTTGAAGAGAAAGATGTCAAGTAAGATGGTTTTCAAAATTTCTTATTGGAGATATTTTAATGTAGAAGTTTTAGAGGAGATGACAAGCTTTCAATTGTTTTGAAGAAAGGGAATGGTATTTAACTTCTCAATCATTAAAGACAATGTTGATATATTAATATAACATATATACTATTTTATCATAAATTACTTATATATATAATAATTAATGTCAATTAACTTATATTGATTTTATATGTTAGGATAAATATTGATAAAAATAATTCATAAAGATAATGATTCAATATTCTATTTAATATTATTATTGATGGATAAATATACAATAATGATCAAATTTATATATATATATATATAGTGTTATTATAAATAAATAAAATTACAATTTTTGAATATATCATATACTAATATTATAATAAATAATTTAGAGCTATCTTATTAAAAATACACTAAACAATTGTTAAATTATTTATTACTTTGAATATTGATTTTTTTTAATTTTGACAAATAAAGTCAAAATAAATGTAATGGATTATTATTATAAAATAAATAAATAACTAAAACTGAACTAAAGTAGTAGTTAAAAGTTGCTAACCCACAAGTGCAAATGATAAGTGGCTAAACCTACTGAGTGAGAACTCAAGTGATGCAAAAGGCATCTTCCACAAAATGAGGTCAAGACTCCCTCTTGAGCCCTAAAGACGAGGAGGCTCATATATGACCAAGTCCTAGGAAAAATAATAGAAAATAGTATGTCCATCGAATAAGCACCAGCCTAGCAATGGATGGGGCATTGATCCGAATTTGCCCTTGTGGTTCAACAAACAAACTCGAGGGTTATGGAGCAAGTAAGTTTTGGATTCTCTAGGAGATGGTTGAGAGGAACCACAGCTTCGCTTCTGTTTTGCCAAGAGTGGTGACAAGGTTCTTTACTAAAATTCATCTACTATTTTAGTATTAGTACTTACACTCTCGAAGTAGATTTTAATTCCAAATGTATTATAAATTAAGAATTTGGAATGTATCAAATAGTATTCTCTTTTATCTTTTTATTTAAATTTTTTCTTTATAAATTATTAGTAATCAATTACTATGTAGAGAAATAGAGAAATCGAGATTATTTTACTTACTAGTCACTCTAGAAATATTAACTGGAAACCATACAATATGTTGTAGAATGCTCATATATATATATATATATATATATATATATATNTACACTAAGTAGAGGTGAAATCATTCCTTAAAAGTTTTAAGGTATTCATATAATAATATATCTAAATAATTTAATCATAGCAAAATTTACCAAGAAAAGTATACACATATATGAATCAAAATTTAATTAAATTAGATTTAAACTGAAATAAGGTCATTTAGCCAATTAGATCTAGGTAAACCAATGGTATCCTCTATGAGCCGAAGGATTTCTACACAGACATAAACTTTGTTTTAATTTTAATCAACATACATTTTACCAGTCTTTGTTTTGGGATTCCATACCCATAAATAGACAAATCTAATATAAATAATTAATTAAAACAAAACCATGATATCAAGTGAAAATCAAACAAGACATCTAATTAAAGATATAAGGAAACCAATCATAGTAAAACCAAATCAAATCAATATTTAAGAACCAGTTATTCACCAAATCGATTCACATCTGAATATTTATAACAACCAATTACAAACTGTAAAATCTATGATGGTGGTGTGCCAATCATTAAACCACTCTAGAGTCATCTGCCAAATCTCCATGAATCCCCAAATTGTAGTACCGACCCAAGTGCTGCTAAATAAAAATCAACCTTATATTAAAAATCAACAGAGGCTATAAATCCCTTTTCTTTCCCCAATACTCTGAAACAAGGGCAGTCCTGGATACCTTCCTATCGTATACATTCAAGTAAGGCATAACTAGAATTGAATGTGGATCCAAGTGTGCAGTGAAGGAGTCACATCATTCCATTGTATACATGAACATGAATCTACATGAGTTAGTATAAACCCGCAATAAATTATTTTAATAAACTCTTCATATTAACCCTCACCTTGCAACAGAGAAAAAAAAACTTGAGAGGAGGTAACCCTGTCGCCACTCTCGTTGATTTTAAGAATTAAGTCCATCGAATTAGTCACTTTACCAAAACTGTAAATAGAGGTAAAATCTACACCAAGATTACCTGTAGGTGAGGGCTTGGGCTGTAATGGAAAGGTCAGGATTCTCCCAAACTTTTGGGCTAGTTTTCGTAGCACCCTGGCTTCACCTTCCAAACAAAATTGCAAAGTTATGAATAATTCATTTAAGTATGAAATTTTAATTCTTTTAAAATGTATAGGAAGAGATAATCTTACCTTCTCTAAATGCATAGAGGGCCAAGGGTTGGATCCTCTCGGCTTCCCTCTTCTTCCTCTCCCCTTCAAAAACAAGAATCAACTTAGTTAGCTCTATTTTAAGAAGAAAACTATGTTACGCCTCTTAAAAAAAATAAAGAGTTAATGATGGAGAATATATCTGCATACGTTATAATAACCCTTGTGGGATTGGAAATCCTCTGCCCAAAATAGAAGGTAAGCAACTATGTTTCTACTTAACCACACGATGAGAAGAATGATGGGGGAGATTGTGCATAGAAGAAATGGTAGCCACACACCGATTAAACACTAACAAAACATTTAAACAACTCAACAAAAAACTCACAGTATGTGAACTAAGAAACTATTGCAGACCACCGAAGGACAAGCATGGTTTTAGCACAGCACCATGGAGTGACTGGGAAAAACTTCCAGAACCTTTAACAATAAACTAGAAAAAAACCCTCATGACCAACTAAATGAGGTCTTAAAACCCCTTCTTAACTTTACAACAACAAGAACTAGGTCAAGGACATATGGAGCACTAGGATCAGTCCTCTCCATACAGAGTACACTAGTCATTTAATATGTCCGGTTGTGTTGTCAACTCATAGCCGGTGTTATGAAAAAATATTAAAACATAACATTAAAACCTATTTAAAACCCTTCGTGTTCACTGCTGGCATCTACCTTGTGCCTCCAATGGCCGCATGCCATTTAATCACATAAAGATTTTATAACATAGATAAACTTTATACTATCACCTTATTTGCATGTAAATCTGCACGCTAGCACCTTATGCCATTACCTTGTATTTTAAACTTTAACCTAAGTTACCTTTCCATACATTTTTACCTACACATGTAAGACATAAGGTTGCACCCCCTTTTCTTTGACTTTTAAATTAGAGTTAAAAAACTTGAACATAAAAACACATAAGATTATGACTAAACCAGTATAGCTTGGGACTAAAGGTCCCAGTCTGGGATTTTACATTCTAGATAAGAAAACCCAATAGCTTAAGGATTCGAAACATTTACATCACCTTGGCAAGGGCTGCTACCAAGTTGTTGTTTTAAATGGAGTCAACATCGAGCGAACAATAAGCCTCATCGTCAAACCATTACTAAGGTCTAGTTAATATTATCCATGCAAACAAGTAAAAAGTATGTTACAACTAATAAAAACATGTTGTGACAAGTAAGAATAGTAAATTATAAACCGATTTTTTTATTTATGAAAATTATGGGTATGTGACAGAATGGTATCGGAGCATGGTTACAACACTTAGCCTGGAAATTCCAACTCTCAAACTGATATAAAACGGGAAACTAACTTTATTGTTATGGTTTGACTCTCTTTGCAAACAAGAAGAGAAGAATAACTTTGTTTTGAAGAAATCATGGTAGATGTGGGAATGTTTGTTGAAGAAGAATCACATCCTAAGGATCCAGTAAACAATGAAGAAGGTAACATTAGAGAGAGTGAAATCTCAGTGAATATGAATGAAAGTAGAAATGATAACCCATTTGAACTACTACAAATAGTAAAATATTTAATGGAATAACTAAACCGATTTAAAGAAGATAATGAACGCATTTTAAAAGCACAAAAAGAATTAAATAATTTTTTGCTAACAAAACTGCAAAGTAATGAAGAAGAAAAAAATAAAGGACCCAAATTAAATATGGTAAGAACTACACCTTATAAACGTAAGGTACAAAAATTAGAATTTTATAATCATGAGACTGAATCTTCAAGTGAAGAATCAACTAAACATGATAATGAAAAATATAAATATTCTAGTCAAAGTAGTGATACTAACCAAAAGAAAAATAAATACAAACCGTATGAAGAAATTTCTGGTGAATTTTAAAATATCAAACCTCATATGTTCAATGGAGAAATCGAAAAGGGAGAAGAAGAAGAAGCTTCGCTATCTGGGATGAAGAAGTACTTCTATATTTATAATTATTCTGACGAACTAAAAGAAAAAATGGCAATTTATAACTTGACAAAAAAGGATGATATCTAGTGGCAAGACATGAAGAATGTAAAAGGCATTAAAGAACATTACATAACTTGTAAAACTTTTAAGAAATATTTATGAGAACAATATTATGAAGAGAAAGCTAAAGAATTCTAAAAATTATGATTAGGTGCAATGACTATGAATAACTTTGCAGCAAATTTTTAAGTTTATTACGTTATGTACCTTACATTATATTAATGGAAAAAAAATCAGTGTCTCCTTAGTTGTTTACCTGTTATGTTCAAAGAGAGAATCGTATATGATAATCTAAAAAATATGGAAGAGGTAATGATAAAAGACAATTTATGCTATGAACCAAATAAAAACAAACAAGAGAATATACCAAATTGGAAAAATAAAAGACGTGAAAACTTTGAACATAAAATGAAAGGAACTAAGTTTTATTAGAAATCTGGGAATAACTATTGGGGATACCAAGGGGATAATTTTAAAAATTATATATAGTGGAATCCTGCAACTATAAAAGAAAGGGAAACACCTACTTCCTTTAGTAAAAATATTGCACAAAGGGAACCCTTAAAATGATGGGATGTGGTGAACCACATTACTTTAAAGATTACCCCGTAAGAATGAAAAGTCTAAATAATTCCCATTCAATTCAAGAAGCTACTAGAGTGGGATATATAGCAAGAAGCATCCCCAGAATTAGTGTAGCATTGGATAACACGCAAGCAGATCATCAAACATCTATGGTCAAAATCAGATGTATGTTAAAAGACAAACCCATTTCTATATTGATTGATCCAGGTGCAAGTTTAAGTTATGTATCACCCAGAATTGTAGAAACATACAAATTACAACAAGATAATTTTGAAAAATATTGGTTAGTTCAACTTTCTACAGACACAAAGCGAAAGCTCACTGGCTTCATGAAAAATAGTGATTTTATGATGACTGGCTTAAAAACACATGCTGGTTTAAATATTTTACCTCTAGCATATTATGATTTACTGATAGGAATGGACTAGTTAGAGAAACATAGATTTATTTTAAACTTCTATGATAAAACATTCTCATGTTTTGATGATAAAGGTAATACTATTATCGTAAAAGGAATTCCCAGGAAAGTTACCATAAGAGAAATCTCAACCTTACAAATGAAAAGGTTTGTTCGTAAAGGATGCAAATTTTTCACAGTTTACATAATGGACGACAAACAGAAATATAATAAACTTAAAATATAAGACATACCAATTTTAAAATACTTTAATATATATTTCCAAAAGAGATTCTCGGACTACCTCTGAAAAGAGATATAAATTTTACAATCGATTTGATACCGGGGGAAGCTCCGGCATCAAAGGATCCTTTTTGAATGAATATAGTAGATATCACTGAATTAAAATCACAAATACATGAATTAATCAATAAAAAATACATTTGACCTAGTGTTTTCCATTGGGGAGCATTGATTTTATTTGTAAAGAAAAAGGATGGCACTTTACAGTTGTGTATAGATTATAGATAGCTAAACAAAATCACAATTAAAAATCAATATCCTTTGTCTCATATTGAGGACTTATTCGATCAGTTTCGAGGGGCAACAATATTTTCAAAAATAGACTTAAGATCTGGATATCATCGTGTACGAATCAAGGACGGGGACATCTTTAAAACTACTTTTAGAACCAAATACGGTCATTATGAATTTGGTGTGATGCCCTTTGGGTTAACAAATTCCCCGGCATCTTTTATGTGTTTAATGAATAGTATATTAAGTAAATACTTAGATAAATTCATAGTTGTCTTTATTGACGACATATTAATATATTCTAAAATGAACAATATCATGAAGAACACTTAAAAATAATCTTACAAGTGTTAAGGGAACAACAATTATTTGTTAAGTTTAGCAAGTGTGACTTTTTCAAAGACAAGATTCAGTATCTATGACATTTGGTGTCTAAGGATGGGATATTAGTTGATCCCGATAAAATTAAAGCTATCACTGAATGTCCTATTCAAAAGAACGTAACTGATATCATATCATTTATGGGGATTACTAGCTACTATCGTAAATTCATTAAAGGATTTTCTAAGATAGCATACCCTATAACTTAATTACAAAAGAAAGGTAATAAATTTGAGTGGAATTAAAAATGTACAGGGAGTTTAATAAATTAAAACACTTGTTAAGAACAACCCCTATTTTAAAAATTATTGATCCATTTAAATATTTTTTTGTATGTACGGACACATGGAAACAAGGTCTAGGTGTAGTGGGGATTTCTCGCCTACTACATACAAAAGAACATACCCTAGATCATCCAAATCTAAGGGTAGAGTTTATGGTGCAAGGGATTTCTCAACCTCGACTTATAACAAAACAAAAACAATAATTTAATATTCTAAACTACTAATGCAATAAAATAACAAAAAATACCTTTAAAATGGGTCATTGCATCCTTTAGAGGAAATGGTCCATAGGCTCCCACGATCCTGGTCTCCATTTGTCTCCAACAAGGGGTTATCACCGGAAAAGGGATTAAGTGTTACAGAGAGAGAACTCAACGTGTAATGTGGGATAGTGTGGCTAAAGGATGTGATGGACAAAAGGTTCCATAAAATGTAAGGAATGTCCAAACGTTGGGAATACGATGAAAATTTGTTACGGGAAGACCTTCATAATGTATTTATAGGGTAATTCAAGGTTTCCTGACCCATGGTATTTTATTGCGCATGATATTTGTTGGAATATATTAAACCCACTCATAACTTAGGATAAAATAATTAATCATTACTTGATTAATTATTCACCCACTAGCTTAATTAGTTTGCATCCACTTGCACCTTAAAGTCAATACATTCCATATATATCCTAGGAATTATTTATTTCTAAATATGGGTTGATCTTGACCACCTTTTGACCATCCAGAATTAGTATACAGCACTTTACAACGGATTCTACTTTATTCTATTTTTCCTGTTTTTCTATGGATAAGGTAACGCTAGTCAAACTAGGAAACTGGGTCCTTTTGTTTCCAATTCATCCTTCATGAATTTTCCTCCATTTTCTAGGATTAGCATTTATTTTCCATCTCCTTGACAACTCACTCATGCTTTTTCCAATTCATGAAGTCCTTGATAGATTTGGGAAGTGCTTTAGCCACCTATGGGGGTTTGTTATATTTTGGTAAGTCAACATTTTTGAGCTTTATGAGTTGTCTCCATACAACTCGATTTTCCTATGAGGGATGTACTATTTATGTACACTATTATTCATCATTATTCAATGGAAGGATACAAACCAATATTCATCTCTTCATTCATGTGATTCAGTCTCTTTTCTTCTCTCTATTTTTTCTATGTATACTTGTGAGAATTCTTAGTAGCAAGATCTATTTCATGTGCTTCTTCTTAGCATCATTGCTCATAGCATTGATCTATTATTTCCATAGTATTTATCCATGGTTTTTTACCCATTCTCATTTTAGGATTTTTTGTCCTTTTTGGAGAGAGTGGGGTTATATCACAATAAATGCTCAACTTCCTTGTATTTATGGGGGAATGAATAATAATCTTTTGAATAAATTTTGGTGGAATTTTAGCTGTGAAGGTCAAAATGGAGGAAATAATGGTGGGACTATGATGTATAATTATGGTTTGGACCATAGAGAGCTATGTGGACAATTTTTGGTGTTAACAGATTGCCCCTGATGTGTGAGGGCATGAGCTCAACGTATGGTCGATAGACATCATATGATCAAGGGAGAAATGGTGAAAATGGTGGAGAAACTAAAGGGAACCGTGGAAGAGTTAGATTTTCCTCCATCAAAATATAGTGGATTTGGATTTGTATTACTTCTAAAAAATGGAATAGGTGCATATAATATCAAACATATATATGGACAAGGAAGACATACCCATGCTCATATCAATGTCTCAATATAAAAATGGGGATCAAGGCTCAAATAATGGGAGTTGATCAATGCATACAAATGGAAGTACATAATAGTGTTAGTTTTTCAACATTTAAGCTAGCATTATGTTAGGATCTTTTCACTGAGAGAATAACAAGCACAGCAATAACATAAGCACATCACATGAGACA
>LPNX011138028.1:10628-44304 GCA_001517045.1 Pseudotsuga menziesii
CAGAAGCTAAACGATGAGTGTTCCACAGGATAGTCTTTGACTTCTCCAATGTCGTGTTGTATTGTTTTAACTTGTTTACTTTATCAGAGGTTGATCGTTTTTGAGTCGGGGTTGTTTGATTTTGTGAAGCCGCTACGTTGGAAGTGAGACAAGATTTTTCGACCACTGCATGACCTTAGGTTTTCCGAACACTTAATGTTTCATGATGATTTCTGCGCCTTACCAGAAAGTTTATGGTTTTGATCAAGGGCTGTAGTCTGTTTACTTTCCACCATTTTGGCTCCTGAGTGGACTAAGTGTCTTCCTTATAACCGCTCCGCTCGTTGATGCTTTGTCTAGGTTTCACCATTCTTGTCTTTAAGCCGCAGGACCCGTAGCTTTTTCATCTTCTGCCATTGCAGCTGCGTAACGCACTAATCTCCCGATGTTGATAAATTTCCGTTCATCGACAGGGAACTTTTCCACCAATACGTGGGCATTTGGCTCTTCCAAATCCAATAGACTCAATAGTCCCATGGAACTCGTTGGCCATTTGAAACCCGCCGCTACAGTTGCAGGTAAGACTATCTGGCCGATGTTTAAATGGCTCAAGCCGTCGATGAGGTTTTTGCTGCCATCTTGTGACTTTTAGCCCCTGTGTGGGTAGCGGTGGTTTCTTTTGGATCCTTGTTAAGGCTTTCAGGATGAGAGCACAGTACAGGGCCTCATTTGATGACTAGTTTGGTTGTTAGTGTAGTTTAATTTTGAAAAGGTGCAGTCCTGATTAATGATGAATGTTGTTTAACTGTAGATGGACTCAGAAGATTCTTCAGATTACTGCTGTGAGAGGGCGTAGCTAAAGGATAAATTTGAGGAAGTTGGCTAAGAAGTGACAAACAGAATTTACTCTGAAATCAGCGGGATCTAAAGAAGGACAAACAAAAGACAAGGTAGAATCAGTGGCAATAACAGCCCAGGCTTGGAAAGGGTCTGTCGGTTACTGAGTGGATCCCATTTTATTAAGTACTCCTAAGTTGAAACCCAAAAATGTAACGCATTATGTGAATCATGATTAATCACGAAAAATACAAAATGGTGAGATTAAACGGTTTTTTGAGGAGCCCAAAAGTCACACGGTTGGGGGCAGCCCAAAGGGTCTATTGTTTTGGTTTAAATAGAACAAAGTTACAAGGAAGAGGGCCTTTTTCCCTGGAAAAACTTGTGAGCTGTTATTTGTAAGAGGAACTACTTTTTTTTACAATAAGAAATTGCAATTTTTCCCTGTTGGAGAAGGTGTTGTGTGGAATGCTCACATGAGATAAAATGAACAATGTTGAAGGGGAACTATTTTGTTTTCGACTGTGTTTCATTAACTGTGAAAACGTTATAACTTTCTGTACCTATGTATTTGTCTGAATGTTCTCTGGTATATTCTGCGATATTTTCCACTATGTGATGGAGGTTTTAACTGTTGATGAGCTATCTTGTCGTGTATATCTTTATTTATTTTTATGTGTTTAGTTCTAAGAACAGCTATCTGTGATTTACCTTAACATGTGAACAATATTACATTACTCATGAATGAATGTTTTTCTCTCTAGAGACATCTTAGCTAGTATGTATTTTCTAGTTGCGTGTGATTTAAGATGCGAGAGAGTCTAAGACGAGAGGCAAGAACCTACACATCACATTGTGACCACTCCTTTCATCCTTGATCAGTCTTCATTTTAGATAGGCACCTGCATATCATACTTAAAGTCAAAAAATACAAAAATATATACGGTGGACCGGGCCGCAACCAGTAAAACTTTTTTTTTGTTACTTGACCTACGGTAGCTGGACTGCAAACCAGACAGATTCCCTACACCAAACAGTCACAAACTAGTTGGGAACGTTGACTGGGGAGAATCCCTTGCTGTTGTTTCCTGAGAATTTCCAGGCCTCAATAGGATGACATCCTCAGAAGGTGTGTACTGGAACATGAAAGAGATAATACTATGCATGAAGCACATTACAGACCTACCGGAGAACATTTCCAAGCAGACACCACTGCAAAGAAAATCCAACAATCAGGGTTATGGTGGTCGACACTTCACAAATACTGTAAAAAGTTCGTAAGCCAATGTGATAGATGTCAACGACTGGGTCAACCTCTGCCTAGTACAGAGATGCCCTTGATATCAGTAAACCGAAGCTTGACATTTGAAATTTGGGCTTTTGACTTCATAGGACCATTTCCCATACCAACAAAAAGAACAGGTGGAAGGTACATAATAACTGCAGTCAAATATGTAACCAAATGGGCAGAGGAAGAACCAGTCGACACATGTTCCAGTGAGATAGATACTAAGTTTATCTATGAGAATATCATTACCAGATTTGAATGTCCACTAACCCTAATCAGTGACCAAGGAACACACTTTATTAATAAAACTATTAAAACACTAACAAACCAATTCCAAATCGACCACCGTCGAAGTACATCTTACCATCCTCAGTCGAATGGAGCAATTGAAGCATTTAACAAAACATTAACAAAAGGATTAACAAAAATATGTAACACTGACAAAGATGATTTGGATGAAAAGATACCTGCAGTACTATGGGCATACAGGACAGCATACAAATGTTCAACCAACCAAACACCGTTTTGACTAGTTTATGGACAAGAAGCAGTAGTCCCACTACACTTTCGACAACAGACACCGATTATTGCAGAGATTTTACATGTTGATGTCAAACAAGGAAGAAAGGACTGACTGCTACAACTAAGTAAGCTTGAATAACACTGATTAATCGTGTTACAACATCAGGAAATCCAGAAACAACAACAAAATCCATGGCACGATCAAAACATCAAAAAACAAAAACCTGTTGGTAGGAGACCTTGCTTTACTATACGATGTTTGGATAAAAGGAAAACCCAAAAATCTACATACAGAGTGGATGGGACCCTATTTTTTCAAAGAGATATATGCTAATGGATCAGTCCGACTAAGGACATTACAAGGCATAGTATTTCGGAAACTTGTTAATGGTGCCCGACTAAAACGGTATCGAAACTAAGCAATTCAAAAAAAAAAACATACAACAACCATAACGGTTAAACAAAAGCTATAAAAATCTGAAAATACAAAAAGCAAAATTGTACTGATATACATAAAAAAGTAAGACAGGGAATCACCACTTCGACAACTGACATCACGCCCATCAACATAACACCAAAGACCACTCACATAATCGACATCAACCAATGACCTCGACAGTCCCATCATGCCTTCATGACTACGAGCGTTAAAATCAAATCACCATTAACACAAACTCAAGTGCTAATGCTGGACCATCACGTCCACCATTAATACACCCATCGACAAAAATGTCAAATGCATCAACTATAAATACTAAATCGTCAAAGGATCATTTACAACATTTCAAACAGAGAGAGCAACTTAGCAACCAAATGAATGAAATCCAAGAATACTGAAGTAAAGTTGACTAGCAGACTGACAAGATGGCACCAAAAACATCAAGAATGCTAAGGTTCAGGAGAGCTCATGGAAAAAATTATGGGCTGAGATAAAAGAATGGGCTTATGTCGAAAAAAATCCTACCACAGCTACAGAGAAAATAAATCATAGTACCATTGTAAACTACATAAACGCACTGCTCATGGACAGTTTTGGAGGCATAAAGGAAACAGCAGTGAAATTCATAATAAGTCACTACAACAACGGCATATTTTACTTCGACAAACCATTCGACATCTTCAGTGAAGTAATCTACAAACTGACTGGTTTATCAAACCAAGGTGAACCAGTACCAGTTGGCATAAAAGAAGGACTGGTAGAGGAGCTACCAGGATCAGCATCAGGCAAAAATTCCAAAGGGATAATGATTAGCCAAATACAATCTCGAACGCCACAAATTATGGCTAAAATCATAGTCACTGGGCTTACACCGACAGGACATGGAAGTCACCTCAAACTAGATATGTTAGAGGTAGTGGATACCATTGCTAACACAGGGAAAATATACAGATGGGTTGAGTATGATGCCGACATGCTCAAAGGCATCTGTGAAAAATTCCAGGAGTCGGGAGGGATTATAAGGTTCCCCTCCCTTACGATATGGATAGACATGTATTACCTTTGCTCTGTTAGGGAAAAAAAGTTTCAAGAACCCATGAAATTCCATATGTGGAGATTCAAACCGTTTGCCCAAACTGGAACAATGAAAGAACTAGCAAAAGGAAAAGTGCTGTTAGAAAACTGGTTTCAATAGCAGAATAGCAGGTAACCAATCCGGCTAAAGAAAGCATCATCTCAACCCAAGACCAAAGGGAAGAGATAGATACTGAAAACTCAAAGTATGCTGTCACCAAAGAAAACATACACAAATTGTCGAAGGAGATAGCAGCCTCTAGAAAAAGAAAAAGAACTTAGGAACATGAGAAGGGGAAAGGTAAGTGCAAGCTTATCATTGCAGAGTCATCCAAAAATGAGGAAGAACTAGCAGTTATGTCCTACGAAATTATAGAATATGCTGCAGCAAACAAAGTTCTGGTGGAAACCCAGTTCCAGAAATTTGTCGAAGCAGGGGCACAACAAGGTCGATCGAAGAAGGCAAAAAGCACAAATACTTCGATGGCCAAAAATGTTGCGTATCTCGTCTCTACGCCTCCACCCTCATCTCCAACCAAAATAACACAAGAGCTAATTCTAAAACTTCCTTCCATAAGCTGACTCGACATATGCAAGAATACCATGTCGAAAACCTTGAAGGAAAAGTTCGACCGAGACAGATACCTCCAGGCATATATTGAAAAACTGTCTGAGCTACTCACCACGGTACAAAATCTCACCACCAAATGTCCCTTGTTCGAATTTGGTGGATCTATACTACATTCTCCTCAAACTAGCCAAGTACCCCAGAGGCTAAGGACTATGGCAGTCATAAGTTCGACATTTCAAAGAAACCCCAAAAAACAAGCTAACTTTTTCACAAGTCGGACTACATCTGTCATCCCAACCGACCCCAAGCCCCACCCACTAGCCTCTGAACCGACCGGATATGAGGAAGGAGAGAACATGTATGAAATAAATTGAGAAATCAACAAACTATTCTCTTACCTTTAGGAAAATTCACCCCCACATATCCATGACCCAACACCTGACCATATGTCCACCAACCCAATCACACCCGACCATTCACCATCGCCATCACCACCACCCCCCAACCTAGAACCTGTAATCAAACCAACTACACCAAAACCACCTCCGCCGCAACCATTAGTGCTAACAACATCCACATCTGGACCCTCTGTGCACAACCAACCAGATGCACAACTAGTTGCAGCAATCATCCAACTGACCCAACCAGAAATACACTCAACCACTACTAGCCAACAACTAGAAAACCCAACTCTGACTCTTACAGGTACACAGGTGCCAAAAAAAGTAGAGCAACAAAAGCAAAAGAGAAATAAAGAGAAAAAGAAGAAGGACCGGCCAGACAATAATGGTCCATATTATTCAACTTGGGTTGACCAATGCAGTCGATGCAACCAAGCTGAGGGATAGAGATTTAGGGAAACTATTGGAAACACTGGAAATCGAGGCAAAAACAAGGAGCTAAAACAGATGTAAGGAGCTCGACAACAATGAAAAAGAACAAGTCGAGTTCCTTAACAAATGCAGAAATCTTGTGCAATCTGTGATACCAGGACCGATAGAGGTCGACACCGACAAGCCGCTAGAAAAATATTATTAGCTATTTGAGAGTGTGGTGTCGACACTACAAGCACAGATGAAGGACACAGGAGAGGAGAAGAAAGAAGAAACAACTTGACTATTGATGCAACAACACACAGCATTTTTAGAAGCATACAAGGTGCGGAAAGATCACATGGAGGAGTCAGTCATTACAGAAGAAGTACTACGAGGCTGGCTTGCTTATTATGGGCAAGTCTATCAGCAAACCCGATATACCCGACAAGAAATCCAAGTGCTCGAGAAAATAAAAAGCACAAAGGAAGCACTCAGAAGCACAATTGAAGATCAGATAGTGCTCAAAACAGCCAGATTGCAGAAGCCCGAGCGACAAGCACATCAGTGGGTACAGCAAGCAATTCCAAGTTTAGAAAAATTAGACATCATTTTCCCGTAGATGAAATGAATTTTTGAAATAGTAGAAGAAAATATGTCGATATTATCAAGTCTAACTACATAAACCATCGACATCCAAAAAATACTACAAAGTTGGACGAAATTCCAACATCAGTTTCCAGTGACAGCTGAAGCAATTGTCGAAGTCTGTGTACAGAAAAGACCAACCATCAGACTTCACATCCCATGAAGATCAAACACAGAAATAACTACTTAGGACAGGCAAAGGAATTTTGGTACCTCCTTGTTCCTTTGAGACAAAGAAATGTTTTGCTTGTGGGGGATATGTTGGAGGAGCAAGTCGGTAAGCCAACTAGAATGATAGCTGACTTAGTCGATTAGCCAACTAATTAGATATTAGGTCGGCCACATAAGGTCGTGTCAGTTGACCGAACCGACAGGAAGTTATTTGTAACTATTTGTAATTCATATATATTAGGCTATTGAGCCAGATGAGAACTTGGTTTAGTTCTCTATATTGTGTGGACCCTTTCATGATAATATAATCTATTATTCTACCTACATGTTCTTGTCTCTTGTCTCTATTATGTATGTATGCTTTTAATGTGTATTATTGGTAACCCTATGTGACCTATGAGATTACAACAAATCACATGTAGGAATTTGGGGAGGTTGCTATGGAGGTCAGGCTACTACACGGAAGGTGTTGCACACCAGACTATGGTAGCCTACATTTCATAATGATGCCACAGACCATCCGAGGAGCTGTGACATCTACCAGCGTGTCAGTAAACCATCGCAGCAGGATGAGATGCCACTAGTACCACAGGTGACTCTGCAAACATTTGATAAATGGGCTATGTATTTTTTGGTTCCTATTAATCCACCATGGAAGTGGACTGGTGCATGATACATCATTAGTGCAATCGACTATCTCATTAGGTGGGTGAAAGCTACACCAGTTGTGGATTGTACCACTGCGATGACAATGAGGTTCATCTTTGAAAACATCATGACACGGTTTGGGTATCCTAGGATCTTGATGAGTGACCAAGGAAGTCACTTCGTCAACCGGACTGTGAAAGCACTAACTAAGGAGTTGCAGGTGCAACATAAGAGGAGTACACCATACCATCCATAGGAAATGGGACCGTCAAAGAAATCAACAAAATCTTGGAAACAGCACTGACTAAGGTATGTAACGCTGGCCACGATGACTGGGACATAAAAAATCCAGTGGTGCTATGGGCCTATCGCACTACTTGTAAATAGATAACCAATCAGACACCATTTAAGTTAGCCTACATGGAGTATATTGTTCCCATTCTAAGCATTGCTACAGTGATGGGCATGGATGATGCAGAAGCATTAGAAGAATGAATTGCGTAGTTGATCCAGCTTGAAGAAGACCATTTTATTGCTGGCTTCCACCACCAACAAGTTTCGAAGGATTGACATAAGGCATGGCATGATCACCACATTAATAAAAAATAGTTTGCGATAGGATATTTGGTGTTGTTATACGACAGTAAGTTCATCAAGAATCTTGGTAAGTTACAAATGCACTGGTTAGGTCCCTATCTTGTTCATTCCATTACTTCTAGCAGTGCAGTTCAATTACAGCAATTAGATGGTGCAGTCTTACTAGCACTTGTCAATGGAGTCACTTAAATCCCTATAGGTCAGGTCCGGTGATGTGCACCACTTGAGGTGCTAAAAAAAAATGAATATTTTAGTTCAGAACAGCAAGGCGAGCGCCGGGGGAGATGCTGCGCAAGGTTCAAGTTGTTATTGATAACTGGTCAACCACTTATGACATCTACAGGGATGTGGGTTAGTCAAATCATGTAATAAATGCAAGTAGTTAAAAAAGTTGATTGGCCGCACTTTTTGAAGAGACCCACATTAATGATTGATCCTATCATTGGAGGAGTAGGATTGTTGGCGGATTTGATGTCATTAATACCAAATTTAGTAATAATGGTGACGATAGATTTGGCAATGATGAATTTTGGATTGAAGGTGGCTATAAAACAACATGTGGGATGCGTAAGGATGGCATTGTTCAGTTGAGAGAGCAAAGTGTGAAGCAGAGAAGGGATTGTGCAGTGTGGTGTGAGCTATTGAGTGAGTTGTAGTGTTGCAGGTTAGAGATGTCGAGTGCATTCTCAGGTTTGAAGGGTGAGGGATGTCGAGCGACCTTGATGCCATAGAGATTTCTAGTGAGTATGAATCTCCTATTCATCCCACGGCTATTGAAGAATAAATTATGAGTATGGCATTTGGTTCATCGTCCATTCCCAAGCGGAAGAGGCAGGCTAAGAGGCCCAGTCCCACCCCGCCGCAGAAGAGGAAACTCCCACATCATTGAGAGTGCAAGGAGAAGGAACTGCACAGATTGGGACATCAAGCTCTGGAGCTTTTGAGTCTTTGGCACCTCAAGGTGTCTCTGTTCATGGCATTTTGGGCTATGTCACTCCTACATGTCTGGGAGTCAAGCCAAGGAAGCCATCCAAGAATCAGAAGTATCCACCAAAATTGTCGTCGCTGCCGGAGGGGATGAATTGCTCGATCAACATCATCCCTACATTAATAAGGTTGAAATTTGAATACCATGACCTTATATTGCTAAAATATGTCAGGGATGATCCCTATGAGTTAATCCTGATGGGGCCTGGTGCCCCAATTCGGCGGATTCCTCGATCGTGGGTGAGTGGGTTAGATCAATCTAGCTTGTTGAGGCTCATCAATATGCCTCATTTTGGGCAATTGAATGAAGACCATGCATGCATGAAGCAACTCTTGGCTTGTTTTCATGGAGGAACACTTTGGTTGTGTTGATGTAATTGTAACTTCGGAATGTATTCACTTGTATTTCTTATGTATTGTACCCCAATCTTTATTTCGTGATGTGTCTGTAATGTAATTGAGTCATGTCATGCCTTGATGTTTCGATCAGGAAGTTTCTATAATGTGAAAGTCATGTCAAGTCATTGTGGGTAACCCTCCTATTGGTCAAGGGTTAAATTCCCCGCAGTTGTGGGGCCCTAGGGTTATTAGACTATCCTAGAGAATTCGACCCTAGGTGAGTCATTGTAAGTTGAGGCAATAGTCCCCACCATTGTGTTAAGGATAAACCTCCTTGTTGGTCGAAGGAGGAAAAGTCCCCACAAGTTGTGGGGCACTAGGGTTATTAGACACTCATAGAGATGTCATCTCTAGTAAGTAATTGTTAAGTGAGGCTGACATGTTGGAGTGGGTTTCAAGTGAATGAAAGAATATAAATAGAGAGTGAGCCTCTCTATTTATCACACACACACTCACTCATTGGGGTGCATGAGTGAGAGAGAATACACTGGGACAAGAGAGAGACTGCTGCTATCAGGAAATCATATTTATGTTTTCAAGTTTTACTTTTGGTATTGATTCTATCTCTAAGGAAGTTGCAGGGTTTTCTCCTTTATGGTTTCCCCGACAAAAATTCTTTGTGTCTCTTGTCTCCTATGTTGTGCTTGTGTTTTATCGTTGTGCATGTTATTCTCTCAGTTAAATATCCTAAGATCATAATGGTAGCTTGAATGATAAAAATCTAACATGGTATCAGAGATAACCTGAGAAGAATACATTGTGCAGCTACAAAAGTTAGGGCTTCTTAATTTTTGGGTCTCTCTCCATAATCAATCAGCAAAAGTATGTTAGGCTAACTCTCCATTGAAGGGTGCATCTTTCTGTCAAAGTGGAATTCGATTCCGAGCATTTTCAATTTTGGTGCGGGAAATTAGGGCTTCTTACAGAAGAGGAACTTTTGAGTGAGACTGAAATAGGATTTCTCTCCTCATCAAAATCAAATTTTAGAGACCTGGATCAAGATTTTTGGTTGGGTGACACTCCAGGAAAGTCAAACCCTAGTTTGACCCCGAGCTGGAAAAACCCTAAATACTAAAACTGCTAAGTTTTGGTACATTTGCTACATCTCAGGATTGGTGAATTCTCAGGAGCAGAGGCCATATATAAAATATTTATTTACACTGTATCCAAAATTCAGCCTTAGATTCACTATATTCTAGGAGATATGATCCCTCCAAGTTAGGGTTCCAGCCTCTTCAAGAATTCATCCCTAAACCGGACACCTGGGAAAAATTGCTATATCTTGGGCTACACAGATCCAAATGTGATTTCTGAAGATGTTCTAGAAATAGTACAAACTTTACTTTCTATGGTCCTAATTTTGGATTTAGAAGATGAACCGGTGACACATGGTAGTCCGTACAACTTCTCTGTTATGAACAGTCCTGTAACAGGTCACCTTGGGAAAACAATCATAAGTCCCAATGGGTGAAACCAATTTTGATGAAACCTATGGTGTTGGAATAGGTACATGTGAGGCTACCTTAGTACGAAATTTCAGACATAGAGGAGTAGTGATTTTGGAGATACCGCAAAAACTGTAACAGGCATTTCTGCAAAAGAAATTGGAAAACTAGGGCTTCCTATTCCAGGTGCTTCCCTCCACTGTTTTCAAAAAAGGAGTACATTGGACAGCTCCATTTGAAGAGATATACATTTCTATCCAATTAGATCTGAAATATTCCAAGTTTTAAAAATTAGGGTTTCCTTGACAAACCCTAGATCAGCCAGCTCCGGAACCAGGACGGACACCTCAAATCGGTAAGATCTAATATTTTGTTGTTTCCATTTGAAGTTCTCATTTCAAAGTGATCTATCACATTAGCTTGCTGCTAATCCTGGTGAAGTTGACAACTTCCAAGCATGGAAGTATTTGATCTCTCTGAAGAAAATGAATTGGACACCTACATGAGTAGAGAGGTTCTAGTTCTAGAGGGAGATGAGGCTTAAAGCCCCTCCCAAGAAGAACTTGGTCAAGGCCAAGAAGATCATGGTTGATTCAGTCACAGATCAACTTGCACCACAAGTTTCTTCCCTAAAGACATCGAAGATGTTTGATTCCTTGACCAAGCTATTTGAAGGGAAGAACATAAATTGGAATATGACCTTAAGAAACTAGTTGAAGAATGTGAGGATCCAGAATGCAGGGACCATGCAGTCATACTTTACAAGGGTCTTTCAAATCAAAGAACAACTTGAAGTGGTAAAAGAAGAAGTGAAGAATGCAGAAGTGGTGATAGCCACCTTGAATGGCCTCCTAAGATCATGGGATTCATTCATGTGAGAAATGTGTGCTAGAAGGAAGTTATTACTTTCAGCAAACTCTTGGAAGAAGAAGAACTCAACTCATAATAAGAGGAGAAAATGAATATCAAGCTCTCACCATCCAAAGAATATCCCTCAAAAGATGAGGAATATGAAGAACTCAACTCTTGAAGAACCTCTTATCCACCTTAGCATTTGGATAAGAAACGATGCTATTATGAATGAAGAAGACGATGAATCTAAAGGCTCAAGAATGAGTCTACCCAAGAAACAAACAAAGATAAGTATTCAATTGTCAGTTCATGATATTGTTTTGTTATGCATTTGTTTATATTCAGTTAATGTATTATGCATAACAGAATGTTTGCATTAATGACAGTATACTACTAATATGCATGTGATGGGTAAGTAGATCATGGTGCTATACAACTCTCCATTACTACTTATCTAGAATGAAACCTCTTTGCTGACATATTGCATTAGTGCACAATCTCAATGTTGTCCTGGTGGATATGGAAGGAATCTAGAAAAGTTTTTCGTGAGATATGGATGAATGTTGTATTGGCTAAAGTAGTTGCATGATCATATGTTTATGCATAAGAATTTTCTAGTATGAATATTCCTTATGAAATGTTTTTAACCATACAAATGCATTTGAATTGTAGGAAAGATCACATACATAATTGCCTACAAGCAAACAAGGATGAGACTCATTCAAAAGAACGAGTGACAACAATTCAAGATGAAGAATAATATGATGAATGCAGTGACATCATTGATGCAAAACCTTCCAACTATGAATAAGTAACCAAGAAGAAAGGGAAGACCAGTTCAACAAGAATGATGTCTAGGATGTAGTATCGATACATTAAGAGAAGTTTGTAGTTCTATCATGCAATAGATGGAAACATTGTGGGATACAAGGCAAGATTCGTAGCATGAGGCTTCTCACAAAAAGAAGGCATAGAATATGAAGAGACATTTGTAGCCAGTGGGAGTTGAGACACATGATAGGCAGAATCATGTGTGCAAATGAAAGAAGACCTTGTACAAGCTCATAAGACACCCATGAGATAACACATAGATGAGGATCTTAATGAAGATCTTAACCTTTTCTACAAGGTTGATAAAGGATGACAAGCTCACAGATGGATGCAAGAATAAATTTTGGAAAAGTTCAAGATAGAGGATCTTGGTATCTAGTGATCCTAGATGGATACATAGAAGATTAGTAGCATAGGAAGCTACTTGTCACTCTGGTGCATAGAGTACGAAAGACAGAGGGAGTATGATGCTCCACTTCAGAGGGAGTGACTATAGAATATCTTGAGGTTTGACATGGTATAACAGGATGGACAGATTACTGATGACTCTAGGCTTTACTGAGAGTAAAGTGGATTCCAACATTTGCTTCAAGGTTGAAGGTGAAAGATCAGTGATGCTCCTATTATGTGTCGATGCACTATTTTCTAGGCATGGAGGTGTAGCAGAATGTGGATGGAATCTTCCTCGGACAAGGGAAGTGTGTAGTAGAGATCCTAAAAGAGGTTCAGGAAGATGGATTGCAAGGCCATGACCACACCTATGGCATCGAACCTGAAGCTATTGAGTATTGCTTCACCAGAGATGGTTGATGCTACAGTGTATCGTCAGATGATTGGTTCCTTGATGTACCTGACAAATACGAGACCAGAATTTTGCTTTGCTATGAACACATTGAGACATGTTCACCTAATGGTTGCAAAGCATGCTGTGAGGTACCTGAAGGGTATAGTTGATTATGGGCTCAAGTATGAGGCAAATCAGAAGACTAACTTAGAGGGTTATGTGGATTCATATTGGACAGGCAGTGCCATTTATAGGAAGAGCACTTCGAAGTGCTACTTCAGTATGGGATCAAGTGTGATCTCTTGGTTTGGTAGGATGGATTCCTACATGGTGCTGAGTACAGCTGAGGCAAAAGATGTTGCCACTTGCTATTTGGGAGAGAGGAGTGGTGACGCTCCAATATGTGGCCCAGATCAAGATCTCTCAAAAGAGGGAGTTCTAGTATAGTTGGTGAGACAGGTTGTCTAAGCATAAATCCTGGTGAAGCTCGTAGGTTTCTTAGATGTAAATAGACCTGTAGGTTTCTGTCAGATGTAATCGGTCCTGGAAAAGCTCACAGGTCATCCTTGGACATAATTAGCCCTGATGTGATTCTATGCTAGAAATGGCCAAAGTGAAGTTTGAGTACTTCAGGGAGAAGCTTGGTGTTCTCCACATCGAGGTTCCCTCCAAGGGGAAATGATGAGACCTAAATCCATTCTGATGAGTAGGTCAGATGTAAGGGCTGAGCGATTCTGTCATGGTGAGAGGATTGGTTCCTTCCATGTCAGATATGAGTGCTGACCCATTCTGATATGACTGTAGGATTGGATCCTACATGATCAGATATAAGGGATATTTCCATTCTTGGAATGGAGCTGCCTGGTGAGTTACCAGGAATACTTGGTCTTAGACTGAGGGCCTTTCTGAGACGATTGTAAGATGTAGTATTACATGATCAGATGTGAGCACATGACCATTCTTATGTGATTGAGGGATGTGTTCCCACTTGATCAGATATAAGGGCTATTTCCTTTCTGACGAGTAGGTCAGATGTGAGCACTAGCCATTCTGACATAGGATTAGTTCCTACACAGATGTAAGGGATATCTCCTTTTTTATGAGGAGGTCAGATGTGAGTGATGGCCATTCCAATGTAGGATGAGATCCTACATAGATGTAAGGGCTACCACCTTTCTGATGAGTAGGCTAGATGTGAGTGTCGTCCATTCTGATATGACTGTAGGATGAGGTCCTACATGATTAGATGTAAGGGCTACTGCATTTCTGACAAGGAGGTTAGATGTGAGTGCTAGCCATTCTGACGAGTAGGTCAGATGTAAGGGCTACTACCATTCTCTGAATGGAGGCACCTGGTCAGTTACCAGGAACCCTCAGTATAGGACTGAGCGCCTTTCTGACAAGTCAAGGTTAGATGTAAGTGCTGTGCCTTTCTGACGAGTCAAGGTCAGATGTGAGTGCTGGCCATTCTAACGAGTAAGTCAGATGTAAGGGCTACCAAATACCTATGAGAAGGTAGGCCTACAACCAGCATGAAAAAGGGCTAGCTCTATAGAAATTTTTGAGATGAGAAGAATCATGAGATAGCACATATGATGATGACCCAGTAATGATCCAGAATGAGCTATGATCCAGATCCAGTTATGATGTCTCTGAGATGATCCAGATCAAGTGATGATCTAGATCTAGTAGTGATGATCTAGATCGAGTGATGATCCAGATCGAGTGATGATGATCCAGATCCAATGATGTTGTTCCAGCAGTGATGATCCATATCCAGTGATGTTGTTCCAGCAGAAATGATCCAGATCGAGTGATGATCTAGATCTAGTGATGATGATCTAGATCAAGTGATGATCCAGATCTAGTGATGATGATCCAAATCAAGTGATGATCCAGACCCAGTGATGATCCAGACCCAGTGATGTTGATCCAGCAGAAATGATCCAGATAGAGTGATGATCTATATCTAGTGACAATGATCTAGATCGAGTGATGATCCAGATCCATATGAAGATGACTTTAAGATGAAAGATGACCTGAAGATGAAGATGAATTGAAGATGATGAGGAATTGATGATGTTCTGGATGATACAAAGAAGAAGACTTGTGCTGATAAATTATGTCGTGAGAATACCTTCCTAGTTAAGAGGGAGTATTGATGTAATTGTAACTCCGGAATGTATTCACTTGTATTTCTTATGTATTGTACCCTGATGTTTATTCTGGGATGTGTCTGTAATGTAATTGAGTCATGTCATGCCTCGATGTTCCGATCAGGAAGTTTCTATAATGTGAAATTCATGTCAAGTCATTGTGGGTAACCCTCCTATTGGTCAAGGGTTAAAATCCCCACAGTTGTGGGGACCTAGGGTTATTAAAATATCCTAGAGAAGTCGACCCTAGGTGAGTCATTGTAAGTCGGGGCAATAGTCCCCACCATTGTGTTAAGGATAAACCTCCTTGTTGTTTGGAGGAGGCAAAGTCCCCACAAGTTGTGGGGCACTAGGGTTATTAGACACTCCTAAAGATGTTGGCTCTGTAAGTAATTGTTAAGTGAGGCCGACATGCTGGAGTGGGTTTCAAGTGAATGAAAGAATATAAATAGAGAGTGAGCCTCTCTATTTATCACACACACACTCACTCATTGGGGTGCATGAGTGAGAGAGAAGACACTGAGACAAGAGAGATATTGTTATTGTCAAGAGATCATCTTTATGTTTTTGGGTTTTACTTTTGGTGTTGATTCTATCTCTGAGGAAGTTGCGGGGTTTTCTCCTTTATGGTTTCCCCGAGGAAAATTCTTTGTGCCTCTTGTCTCTTGTGTTGTGCTTGTGTTTTATTGCTGTGCATGTTATTCTCTCAGTTAAAGATTCTAAGATCATAATGGTATCTTGAATGATAAAAATCTAACAAGTTGAATATGTCGATCCCTGTTACAATATATTTGATCGCAAGCATCACAGGCTTGCCGAAGGATGGGAAAGATCTGGTGCAATATATCCACGAGAGAGATACTGACAAAAATATTTCCAAGTAGTTGAAGGAGAGATTTGGTTTACAGTGGGATGGTCATGCTTATCACATCAATAGCACTAACTCACAGGCGTTGCACTTTGGCGCAAGGATTCTGGGGAGAAAGGTCATTGGAGGAAATCGACTAGTCCAATGCAATTCAGGTGTTTTCTCCTACACCCAGAAGTGTGCTGAAGGGGTACAAATGAATTGGCCTTTGTTTTTGCTGAATCAATTTCTAGAAAACGTGCTTGCTGCTACGGCTAGGTGGTCATTTTCATATAGTTGTTTGTTGATCCTTATTGCACTATTTTCCTGGATGGAACCGGAGGACTATCAACCGATGGCAGTGCATGCAGCAAAGGTGTGCCGAGGTGCAAGGTATCAAAAATTATGGTGGGATGAAGAGCACAGTCGACAAATAGACTGTTCCATTCACTTTTGGGTTTATTGGGAAGCATTGCAAGCCATGGCTGTTTCCATTCCTCGAGTATCTCCTTACGCCATGTTGGGCACTAGGGCAGACCCAGGTTTTATACCTTTAACTTCGCACCAACAAAAGACCCACAGTCTTGGCCCTTTCGGCAACAACCTGCGAACAGGTTGTAGTCTCACCCGAAATAGCTATGGGGTGCCACAGAACCAGGTTTCTGCAAGCGAAAGAGGGATATTATTGTACCCTTAGCTTTTAACAGATTATAAATATAAATCACAGAACTTAACATTCACTTATTTATCTTCGCGGTTAGATAAACAAACAGTGCCTTGCGCAACACTTTACTGGGAATTCATAGTGAAGCGAGTATTTTAGCAGCGATCTTATTTATCAGATATATCTATCTATCAATGCCTAACAGAACATGAAAGAAATAACACAAAGAACCACAACACCAGATATAACGTGGTTCACCCCGAGTGTAGGGGTTACGTCCACAGAACTGTGTTTTATTCAACTTCTTTACAAAATCACAGTTCTGATCTATGCACTCAGTTGCAAATCCATTCAAGTCCTTAAAGCCATGCACACAGCTACAGGCCTCTGCGCACACAGCTGCAGATCTTCTTAATCACTTACAAACCCTCTGCGCACATAGCTGCAGAGGTCGTCCATGCACTCAGCTGGGACTTAACCTTCTCTTACAAAATAGCCTTAGCTTCACCTTAATTCTCTTACATCCAAAAACCTAACCTTACTTCTTTACACAAGTGCATATTTATACAACGCACCATTACAAAACCATGGACTTAAACCGTGGGCACCCCAAACCCTAAACCCTGGATGTAAACCATGGGTTTATTACAATAAGAAAGCTTTAACTTAACCCCGATACCGCTAAGACTATTTTGAGCCGTAACTCCACTTACAAACTTACAAAAACCACGGAGTTACCAAAACTAAAGACCCGTAAAGTACACGTCCCAACAGGCCCCTAAGACTCACTAGTGGCCCATCCCGGGACACTCTGCTAGTCTTCCGGTGGACGAAGCTTCTTTGCGAGGATGGTGAACTGAGTATTGAGACTATGCATGATGTCATCAGCTTCTTTCTCCTTTTCCACCAACTCCTGCAGTATTGCGGATGATACTTCGCTGGCCTTTTCCTGTGCGAATGCATCATATTCCTGCATAATTTTGAACTGGCTATCCACAGCAGTACTTAATTCCAAAGCCTCACTGACAAGTGGATGTATGGATTTTTCCAACTCGGTTACTTTCACCCTGTACAACTCAATTTCCTGCTAGAGTTCCTTCCTGCGCTTTACTTTGAGCATTTTTTTCATAGGTGGTAGAGTCTTAATTTCCACTTTAACTGTATCCAGCTCTGCCTGTCGCTACTTGATGGTTTCTTGCAGCTATCCTATTTTTGGATGTTTCTAAAGGGTTTTCCAAGCCTCTACACTATCTCCGAGCAGCTTTGCTGCGCTGCTCAAAATATCTGAGATTTTCGCTGCTGATGCCTGAATGTCTGTGCGGCGCTGTTCTTTGACCTCGGGTGGACTTTCCGGAGGGATGCATAGTTGGAGCTCCACGATCTGATTCTCGTGTTCTTCTTTGAGCTTCTCAATTTCTTTGCAAGATTGCTGCACGTAGTCTTTTAGCCTGACTAATATTTGTTCAGGCTCTTCCACCAGCTGTACGTCGAATTCAGGAAGACTTCGACATGCTTCGTCCAAAACTCGGACCAGTGTAATCCGCTTGCATTTTTCATCCCTCTTTCTCTGCTCTGCTGCCTCCAGCTGCTTTGTGAAGCCCTGCTACTGACTGATGGAATTTTCCAACTGCAATTGCGAATATTTGTCTAGAGCCTCGAGTTCCTTCATAATCACGTACTGACAAAGATGCAGCTCCGCCATAGACATCTTAGTGTAATCTATGCCAACCGTCATACTCATCTCCAAATGGGATGCTGCATCCGTTAATATAAAAGTTGCAGTTGATACTTGGCCTTTATTATCTCTGGTCGGCCATCTCCTTAGGTCCGGCTGCATGCTTATTGGGGTGCTGCTGGCAGCAGGGCCAGTCACTGTTTTCGCTGCCAAGTCCTTCAGCTCCGAGATGTGCTTTGCTACGCCAGTGATGGCATCCAGATGCACAGCTGCAAACTATGACCATTGTTTAGTGATAACTTCGGTGGATTTTGACAAAGCCTCATCAAGCTCCTCACTTGTCAAGCCGGGTGCTTCATCGATATTCTCATCTTTTGATGCCTTTGCTTTCTTTTGAGACTGCTATTTGGATACTTCCTCTGCTTCTGGTGTCTTGCGCTTATCCTGCCGACAAGGGCCCGACACAGTGTTGACTGACTCCTCTCCTTCCTATTCATCTCCATCATCTCCACCTTGGTTGCTTCCATTCTGCTCTGACTCAGTTTGTTCGTCACTGTCATCGGGGGGGTCTTGCTGCTGCATGTGACTAGAGCCTGCACCCATATCGGTGACAGGAGGGATTGGAATTTTAGGCTTCATCCCTGCATCTTTCAACCATTCTGTCAGCCACCGTTCTACTATCACGAGGATGTCATCCTTAGTCACGACATATGGCAACTTGAACCATTGATTCTTCTTGTTTGCACAAGCCTAGATAAATATATGGTGCATATCAGCCCTGAAGTTAACGGCTCCATCATACTGGGAGAATAACTCATTACTGAGTCGCGGGCTTTTTACAATCTCATACGAGATACTTAGCATGTAAAAGGAAAATACATAGTTTGTCATCTATTGGTGTGCTTTATCCTGTGAAACCCACAGCGATGCGTACCTGGCCACACCAGGCATGTGCGCTGGTATTTCAGCAAAATGTGCCTCAGTAGGTTCTTGCCACCCTACCAATGCGATCAGGACAAGCAGCCATGAGAAGTGGAAGGGCCTACCTTTCTCCTGCGCGTCACGAGTGTCTTCTAGGAATTCCTTCGCAATATATGCTGCCCAGTTGTAGCTGTAGCCTTCGGCGCAGTTCATAGCAATTCCGATAACTGGGGCAGGCACTTCAGTTGGTCTGCACTTCCACATTATTTTGCATGCTAAGAGCTCAGCTGCGAAGTGAATGTGGTGTTCCTGAATCGCAAAAGTGTGATACCCACGTTTTCCCTTCATCAGGCCGAAGCGTTCCTTCATGGTCTGTGCAAGCTTTGTATCCTCATGCTTCGAGGGAAACTCATTTCCTGGATCAGGCCCCACTATTGGCAAGCCAGTAATCCTATGAATGAGCTCGGCATTAATAGGAATATTCTTGTCTCCCATCCATAGGTGGCCATCATGAACAAGTGCTAATAGCTTCTTGACCACTATAGTCACATATGTGTTGCGACCAAAATGGGGGACATCGAGCATTTTCAGCAGACCAGCTTGATCCAAGCCGGCAGCCCACTATTTTACTTCTAGCAATGTCACCCTAGTCTCATCGTACTTGACGAAGTGCAAATACGTTCCTGGTGCAAACTGTGGAAACTTGCCATGATCATTCATATCATGGTCAGCATACTTAAGCCGGTCGATTTTCCCTGTCATCATTCTGACCAGCTGCACACCTGGTGGCAATGAAGGAGTGCGTACAGTGCACTTAGTGTTCCTCCAAGCTGGGTTAACTCCTAGTCGAATTGGCTGAAGATACAGTGGTCACTGCGGGGTAACGTTCCCCTCCCCTTCAATTGGAATCTCTACTGAACCAGGCGGATCCATTCCGTGATCCTCCGATGTCTTCCCAGATTTTTTGTGTCAGTCTTCATTCCACTTAGAAGGAACTTCAGGCTTAAACTGTTTCCTGGTAGATCGTGTCTGCATTGGCGGATTCGATGCTGGTAGAGTCTCTTCATGGGCTGCGGGAACAGGTGGGGGTTGGAAGATATTCTGCAAACCCATCTGTTCAAATTCTCTCAACAAGTCCTGAATTTCTTGCTTAGCTGACATGGGTTCAATTGTGAAACTTAAGAAAATACAGAATGCAATTTCCCCATGCCTGGGTGACTTCTTATACAATCCATCAACCAAATCAGCCATAAATGTGCATTGAAGGTGGAAAATATGGTAGGGATTCGATTTCCATGGCGCTAGATTTCGGTGGATATCATTAGGACAGGAAATTAAGACAATTAAAGTACTGGCTCCGTCAAGTTGGCAGAGTTCCAACGGTTGGATTTTGGGCTGCAGCACAACCGGTACTACAGCTGCGTCACAATAAGGACCATCTTCGAAATATCCTGGTAAATGTTGCAACCAAGCTGTCAGATTCGATCCCTTAGCTTGTTGTGCCGCCCAACCAGGTCGGTACTGGGATATTTCTTTGTCATAAGACACAGTAGCATGCCACAGCCCATCCTCCGTATACCGGTTCGCTGCTATAGGTGCCCGGGTATGTACAAACCTATGTACCCAATCTGTGCAAGATACATGTTTCCCTGCTTCGTAACAGTGCTCCAAGTGTTCCTGCGGGCTCCTCTGCCCATTGTTCCTGCTGTGCATCGTCTGGAGCTGACCCACAAATCTCAAGCGAAGGAATTTCTGACAAGCTTCCCAACTAGGAATGTACTTCTTACGGCTATTCCACCATTTTATTGTGGTGGTGCTAACTGTTGACTCTAGAGTTTCCATTTTCGGTGAATCCGGCACAATAAGCTTTGCTGGGTCTATCGAACCCCCAACAACGGGTAAGGCTCTTGTCTGTGAACTAATCTTTCTAAGGGACTTGATAATTCTGGCACATCTATGTCCCTGTAGCTCATACAATCGGTTCTGCCAAATTTCTAAGCCATCATCAGAGTCCATCATACAGGAGCTACCAGACTCCCAACCTTCTGCAGGAGGATCCTCATAATCTTCTTCCTTCATGATGATATTATAGATATGGTCCAACACATCCTGATCTTCATTTCTGAGTGGTTTTGTGTGCCTTTCTCCTTGAGAAGGGTCCAGTGGTATTATAACTCTCAAACCCTTCCCTTCAAAATTCATCTGTCTCTTCTTGAAGTTAATGACTGCAGCATTTTCCATTGCCCACTCAATACCTAGCAGGGCTGGATAGGGGTTGTTGTCGTCAATGAGCTCAATAACTTCAAAGTCTGCTGCAGTACAGACTCCATCAATATCTACTTGGACACTAGGGAATCTTCCTAGGGGCACAATCTTCTGCTGATTGGATAACCTTAACTGTATAGGGGACCATTCCAAAGCAGGTTTTCCCATTTGTTCCCAGGTCTGTTTGGTTAAGACATTGACTTCTGATCCTAAATCCAGAATGACATCAATCATGTCATATTCTCCTATCTGAGCATTCAATCTAATTTCCCTCCCAGTTCTTCTGACTCTATTAAAGGTTTTGTCCATACCAGCACTTCTCTGAGGTTCACAGGAAGCAATCACTTTTTGCAATTCCTCTAAAGCATTTTGATTCCTTAAGAGTTTCATATAGCTCTGTAAAAAGGAAGACAGTGTACCTGCTTTATCCGTCGAAGCTTCTTGCGGCTGCGACTACTGGTGATGTGGTTGTGCAGGTGCTACGGCTGTGCTAGGATCAGCAAAATATCTTTTGGCATCCATGAATGTCTATTTTTCTCTTTCGATATCAAATGCTGGGACTTTCTTGGGGGCCTTATGAACCCAAGCCTTGGCAGGATTTTTCTCCTATTCTGTATGTGCGTCGTAGCTCCACTCCGTGTAACAACATTAATTGTTGGCACAAGTCTTTGCTCGACAGAAATCAGCTGAAGATTCTGAGTAGGGGCACTGTTTCTTTCCTGAATCTTAGCTATCAATTGTGGGCATTGCTCGATCACATGGTCTACGGCTCGGCAATACCGGCATGTCGTAGTCGGGTTTCGACAGTCGCGAGCCAGATGTCCAGCTTGGTTGCAGTTATAACACACCACCTAACCACGGCCTCTGCCAGCCAGACCTCCACGACCATGACCTCCAAAAGCACCTCGGTTGGATGCACCACTGCGGTAGCCATAGACATCATTGCTCTGTCCTTCATTTTGTACCCGATAGGCGTCATAGGTGCGCTCTTTCATCAGGTCATAACTGCGACACTCATCTTCATTATGTCCTACGGACTTACAGAACTTGCAATAGGGGTTCTTGGGGACTTGCACATAACTCTGGAGAAGATAGCAATTCTCGGGTTGATGCTTGCCAGTTGTCCGACAGATTTCACAGTATAGAACAGTAGGGTTGAATGGGTTTGGCGCACTAGTATTCAGGTAATTTCTGACCATAGGACATTGTTCCTTGTCGTGACCTTCTATCCGACATTGTGTACACCAAACCTCTTCACGACCGGTTTTTCCTTTCTTCATATCGCGCAGATCCAGGGCCATCGCTGCCAACTGCACTTGGATTTGAGTGATACCATAATTATCCTCAACAAGAGCGGTTCAAGCTTCATCGCGATTTCCAAGGCCTCTTGCTAGTCGGCAACCTTCTGTTGCATGAGCAGAGTTCTGATATGTGGTAGCAGTGCTGCAATGAACCATTCCTTGTGCTGCGCAGGTGCAATGGTGAAACTGACTTGGTCGAGGAGAACTTTGAACCTCTGGTCAAAATCACACACTGATTCGCCACGCCTCTACTGAATCTCTTTCAATTCCATGATACACTGCGACTCTAATTTCAGCTTCTTAAACTCTTTGATTATCGCAACTTTAATATCATCTAAGGTATGGCTCTGATTACTAGAGAATTTCATGAACCAGGTCAAGGCCCAATCTCTGAAAGAAGTGACAAGCTGCGCCCTTCTTACATCTTGATCCGTAATGGTCTTAGCATTCCACACTACTTCACATAAAAACCAGAACTGTTCTGGATCCTCTGATCCAGTTCCTTTGAAAACAGGGAGCTTAATATCATCATGCATGTGGGCCATAGTGGAATTTAGGGGGGTTGGATGGGGATTGGGAGTAGGCGGGGGGGAACTTACTGGGGTAGAATGACCGGCGACAGGAGTACTCGGGCTACGATGACTTTCAGACTGCGACGGGTTCTCAGGGATAACAGGTCTGCGCTGCGGAGTTATCGGAGGGTTTCCAACAGAATGGGTTTCTGCGGGTTCTAAATCTATGGGATTTTCAGGAGAGTACTCGGTATGCTGACCTAGGGAATGGGATCCAAAATATTGCTTGTACCTTTTGCCACTTCGCAGCAAACCACTTTGCTCATCGAAGGTATTTTCACTTGCAAACATAGGTTAGTAATACTAAGTCTAACAGTCTGATTCAATGAGCAATATACATTTTTTGGCTAATAGCATTTTAATTCTCAAACTAAATGAATTCAAAAAACTTACCCCTTGGTCCTTTGAAAAACTGTCGCTCGGCTTCGCTAAAGGAAGTACTCGTGTCGATGGCGAACTCTGTCACAAATGCTTCAAAGGTTCGCGTCGTCCAGAAATCAACAGCTTGAGATATCTCATTGTTCAATATTTTCAATATATTAATTCTTACGGGGTTCCAAGCAGGGAACTGACCTTATTGGAAGTTCGTCCTTCGCTCTGTCAACCTGAATAACCACTGGTGCAACTCTATGTGGATACTACCAAAGAAAATATCATAAGCATCAGAAAAAACATACCTTTGTAAAAAGTCATGTGCACTACGACGTGGATCCTTGTTCTCGTGCTCAGCGAACATCAAATAAGTTGCATCAAGCCAATCACCGATTTCGTTCACAGAGGGTCTCCAGAACATAACCCTCGAGGTACAACGTAAACCCCTCTTAAGCAGATACTGAGTTCAACCGGCAACGGAACCAATTTGTTGGGCACTAGGGCAGACCCGGGTTGTATACCTTTAACTTCGCACCAACAAAAGACCCACAGTGTTGGCCCTTTCGGCAACAACCTGCGAACAGGTTGTAGTCTCACCCGAAACATTTATGGGGCGCCGCAGAACCAGGTTTCTGCAAGTGAAAGAGGGATATTACTGTACCCTTAGCTTTTAACAGATTATAAATATAAATCATAGAACTTAACATTCACTTATTTAGCTTCACGGTTAGATAAACAAACAGTGCCTTGTGCAACCCTTTACTGGGAATCCATAGCGAAGCGAGTATTTTAGCAGCGATCTTATTTATCAGATATATCTATCTATCAATGCATAACAAAACATAAAAGAAATAACACAAAGAACCACAACACCAGATATAACGTGGTTCACCCCCAGTGTAGGGTTTACGTCCACAGAACTATGTTTTATTCAACTTCTTTACAAAATCACAGTTCTGATCTGCGCACTCAGCTGCAGATCCCTTCAAGTCCTTAAATCCGTGCACACAGCTGTAGGCCTCTGCGCACACAGCTGCAGAGGTCGTCCACGCACTCAGCTAGGACTTAACCTTCTCTTACAAAATAGCCTTAGCTTCGCCTTAACTCTCTTACATCCAAAAACCTAACCTTACTTCTTTACACAAGTGCCTATTTATACAGCGCACCATTACAAAACCATGGGCACCCCGAACCCTAAACCCTGGATGTAAACCATGGGTTTATTACAATAAGAAAGCTTTAACTTAACCCCGACTCCCCTAAGACTATTTTGAGCCATAAATCCACTTACAAACTTACAAAAACCATGGAGTTACCAAAACTAAAGACCCTTAAAGTACACATCCCAACATGCCACAGCTAAGTATTAACAGATCCTTTAGTTTTCAATTGGGCCCCACTCTATCTACATTCAGGCACGGTAGGATCCTGACAAGAAGTGGTAGCCTTTGCCATACAAAGTCATGAAAGAAGAAGCAGATGCCATCATCCAAGAGTGGTCGAGGAAGTGGCAAAACCTATTAAGTCAAGAGGAATTATTTAAAGAACAGCCACTGGATGCCCTAGAAGAGCCTGCCCAAAAGGACCTAAGAACTCATGACTCTGACAATGAGTCGTCAACAAACCCTAAGGATGCAGCGCAGTGCATGTGGGAGGAGACTCACACCAAATGGCACCAGGAATATAAAGCAGGTAGCAGTGCGAAGTCGAGGATGGAGGATCAATTGCAACGGCTTACGAAAGTGATCACCGACTCATCCATGGATGCAACAAAGGTGATCCAAGAGTCAAACCATGAAGAATTCGGTGTGGTAAGAGATCAATTAGATTCAATTTTTGGAATTATTTCTAGGAAGACATTTGTGCAACCCATGTTGCACGACATCTAGTCAATTAGAACTAATCCCCAGGCTAGGAACGTGCAAGTTCCCCCGACTGCGATTGATGCAAGAAATGAGGAAGTTCAACAGTTGCTGCAACCGATCCAGAGCATGGCTCTGGACCTAAACAAGCTGTTCGCTATGGAGTTAGTGTATTTGCAGCATGTTTACACCTTGGAATTAGTGGAATGACAGAAAGAGCTGGCTGAGGGATATTTCCAATCCCATAGTGTCGTAGAGAAGCTGCAGAAACAGGAAGACGAGCTACATCAGGTCCGGGTGCAGTTGGCAGAAGAAAAAATTTGAGAAATTGACACCTTGAAGGCAACACAGGCTGAGATGTAGCGAAAGGCTGCTGAAGAGATTACAGATATGAAAAAGGTGCAAGACCGCCTGATCATTGAATAGGCGCAGATGTGTGCCAGGTGCGGTGAAGTCGAGCATGCTGTTTCTGAAGCCTTCCAGCACATTTTTTAGAACACGGCCAAGATCACCCCATTTGAAAAGGCCAAATGATTGGGACAAACTATTTTTTAGCTTCAGGATACCAACCTGATGCTCAATTCCTTGGTACAGCCTATGACGCCACTGGGGGAGGTTGTGAAAAGGAAATCCTCCATTGAATACATCACAACTAAGTTCAAAAGCATGGAGCAAGAGGCCAAAACTATTACAGAAGTGACAACGCAGTTTTGGCAGAGTGTTGTCCAGGATGAGAAGCTTGATCAGCTGATTATGCAAGTGTAAGAAGCTGAAGGTCAACTGACGACCTTGAAGACATCACTGAGGGTCATTCCACTGATGGTACAGATCACACAGGTTGACAAACTAAAGGATTTACAGCAGAGAGCTGCTCATGTGCAAGAGCTCCAACAAAATCGGCGTGCTCAGCTTGATGAATTTCAGGAAATCTATGGACAGTTGGCTGTTAAAGTAGTTGCCACCATTAGAGGAAATTTGGGGTCTAAAATGGGCCTTATAAGAAAACGTGCCAAAATAAGTTTTTGTGAGTTGGAATTCAAGAACCAATAGAATTTCAATAAAATAAGTCAACCATAATGGTTGAATTGACATATTTGTCATTAAAAAAAACTACTTTTTTTCTTCGTATTTTCGACATATCTCATTGTGTTTTTTTCTTTCTTCCTCCAAAATAGTTTTTTTCTTTCTTCCTCCAAAATTAATCAATATTATTTTATTATTTTAACTATTATTTTATTATTTTCCTTAGGAGGCCCATTTTAGACCCCAAAATTCCTCTAATGGCTGCAGGTAGTACAAGAGCATCGACAAACGATTGATAGCAAGTCCTGAAAAGAGCACCTAGTGAAGCATGATTTGACTAATTGTAAGAGTACTGCCAACAAAGTCTAGCTACACGTACATGAGATTGCACAGCAATTTGAAGATTTCAAGGCACGGACGTCGGTACACACCCTGTCAACTTGATGTGGCTCAGGGATGATCCATAAGAATGTGTTGGGGGCCTCTTGGCAGGGGTTTTGGTAATTGAGTTGCGTAACATCGCGGCAGCTGTGCAACCTCAAATAGTACCACGCAAGGCCAGATTAGTGCAATGGGAGGAAGAATAACCACTTTGAATATTTTATATGTTATTTGACCGAGTTTTGTTGTAATAGGTCATTAGTGGTTATAATTTAGTTAGAAGTGGACCCTCAATGTAATGGCACAAGCCTATTTATAGATCTAGTTTTGCAAGTAGATGGTACCAACCAAGAATAGGAGAATCGCATCAGAGGATAATTGGGGCACAATATCTAGTGTGATATAGTTTTGTGAAGAAGTTCTTGTGTATCTGCGATTGATCTGGGTTTTCCTAATGTATGCAGTCTCCGGTTTTGGAGAAGAATTGTGTAATGTGGTTACCTTGCGCAAGATTAATATGATATGGGGATTGTGGCACAAATCTTGTCTATTACCACTGTTGCGATCTATTCTGTTATGATTTTATTTTGGTAAAATGTTGTTGTGATTTAGACTCTTTCTATTATATCGATGCGATCTATTTTTCTGCTATATCGATGCGATCTGTTTTTCTGCTATTGTCAGTTCCACTATGAGTAGATATGTTTTATGGACAATGCCATAGTATTAGCAATATTGTGAAAAATGTAAGGTGCTATAATGATTGCATAAGTTCTAAATACACTCTGCAAGTTGAGGAAATGGTGTAAAGTCAACTGCAAAGCTCTGGATCTAGAAGTTATGGTGTCCTTTCATCGGATCCCCATATCCTCCATCCCCATTGCTAGAAAATTGGTTCTAATAGCTCTCCCTTGAACACCTCGGGTGAGACCTCATTTACTCTACAGATGTTGCTAGGCAAGGTAAAACCTATCCGGGTTGGTGCTCACGTAGATTGCACTGGTTGGGCATTGATAGAGTGGGAACCCTTGTCGATGAGGCTTTGTTGGTGGGTTTCACCAACAGTAGTTGAGCGTCTAACCAGACGTATTCCCCATTCCAAATGATAAATGATCTAATTGGGAACGGTTACTAGGGAGAATCCCTACTGTCGGTACCTAGGATTTTCCAAGAATCAACACTTGGGAGCCTAATTACATTCTGTAAGGCGGTTCCTCCCTAGAAGAGGATTGTTATTTATCTTTTTTATTCATTATTAAGGAGTGGCTTACTCTCTTTTGGTTTATTTTTTTTATTTTTATGTTATTTCTCAGACTTGGTTGCATAACATTTGGTATCAAAGCTCTTTCTTCGGGACTGGCTTCTGCAAAATGAGTCATATTGGAATTTTCACTACAACGTTTTTCCTACAAGGATTCAGATATCAAGGTTAAAACCCACTTCTAAAATAGGCTGAGATAGCTCTAGTCTAAAATTTAGATCCTAATACATTATAGCTTCGGAGATAATTGCAGAGGAATATAGGGTTTTTCACTAGTCCAAAACCTAGTCTAAAATAGGTGTTCTAGGGGAAAAGGTCATATATGATGAATACAAGATCCAAATTTAGTGAGAAAAGTTTCATATGAAAGAAGATGGAGTAGGGTATATGTGGTATAATTTTTAGCTACATAAACAAAATATTGGACATGTGGAATATTGGTACAAGTTCCCTTCTGGATGGGCCAAAAATAAGAAGGTTTGGGATATTTGCAATAATTTTTTTTGGACTCCAAATTAGGTCAAACCTATGGCATTGGAAAGAGCACACATCAGGGTACCATAGACTGAAGTTTTAGACCCAGATAAATATAAATTCAAATTTTACCTCAGTTACAACTCGTCAATAAAACTATATTCTAATCAAGATTTGAAAAAGGTACGTCATTTTTCATTTGAATAGATTTGAGTAGAAGGATCTATTTGTTGTAAACCCTAGGGTGTTGTTATAGTTGATTTTACCAAACATGGTTGATCACATATTTATGGTCTTCCCTGCCCCTCTATAGACTCTTTATACCCCATCGACTTATATTATCCTTCGATGTTCCAAGATCATTCCTAAAAAAACACCTTTTATTGTTGTACATGAATTTTAAATCCATACTCAAGTGTACACCCAAATTTTGACCTCAAACCTGCATACATCGAGATGTGTGCATAAGTCCAAATATTTTTGGAGTTTTCCTCATATGATTCTGAATATCCTGACTCTTGGCCTTCCATATCCCTTGAGATCACTTGGATTCAACCCTCCATTACCCTTTTGGAGTGCTATATAAGGAATCCCTTGGATACATTGAAGAAGAAGAATTGAAGACAAAAGAAACTATAGTCCATTATTGCCTTAGTTTGCTTATACTTGAGTCTACATCCCTTTGTCCCTTTGGAGCACTTTTTGCTCTTCCCAATGTTTCCTTTGCTTTGTGAGCTTTCTATCGAGAGATGGAGGATTGAGGTGGTGGAGGCCCAGGTGGAGGACTCAGTTTCTCCAATTCATAGACATGTCGACAAAGGTTATCACGCTTGTAATCTCTGATTTTATTAATAGAAATATATTTTCCTACCTAATTAATGTGCATTTGAATATGAATATTGTATCCATGGATGTATTTAATTGCTTATACATTATTGAATATATATGCTATAGTAGGTATAGCACATTATTATAGAGCATGGTTGTCTTGTTTGCTGTGGTTGAGAGCGAATTGCTAACGCAAGCATGAATTGGAAAAGCTCAATGGGGATCTACTTCAACCATCCGGAACAAGGTACGATTTAATATCCCTTAGTGTTAGATGTGTGGTTTCTCTTGTATATTGGGAAATATTGATTTTTGGTGTCTAGCTGTCTGTTGTGGTACCCTCAAGCCATAGGAATTTTCTCTCGATAACAGAATTGGCAACTCCACTGGGGGTGCTTCTTGTTTTTTTTTAGGGATGGGGGAACAATGTGTTTTATACTTGCTCTTTTTTTCTCCCTGTTTTTGTGTCGCATTTTATAGTATGTTCATACATTGACACTCCCTTTGAGTGGTTTGACCCTTTACCTACTTTTTACCAATTTATTCTCTGTCTACGTAGGTTTCTGGTTAAAATTCATGTACATACACGGGTTTTTGGCCAAAAGTCGCGTACATACGTTGTTGTTCTTCATACTGTCGCGTACATCCTCCCTTTTGGTTGAGTTTGATGTTGTGGGAAGTTGTTGGGTGGGTTGTGAGTGTGATTGGGTCTTCATGGGTTATTATGTTGTCTATTGACTGCTTCTTTCGTGACCAGAGACCATTTTTTCATTGATTTTACTTTGAAAATAGTTCTAGTCATTTATCTCCTTTTTTGTTTTGCCATTAGAGCATTAGTCTTTTTGTCTCGGTGTCTTGCTTGGCTTGTGTTTTATAATTACTGCAGAGACTGAGAGTCATTAGAGGAAATTTGGGGTCTAAAATGGGCCTTATAAGAAAATGTGCCAAAATAAGTTTTTTTGAGTTGGAATTCAAGAACCAATAGAATTTCAATAAAATAAGTCAACCATAATGGTTGAATTGACATATTTGTCATTAAAAAAAACTACTTTTTTTGTTCGTATTTTCGACATATCTCATTGTGTTTTTACTCAAATTTTGATCGGGAGAGCTCGTTGGATGCGAAATTCGATTTTGCATCCAACGAGTACCCACACTGCATACTTTTGATGGACCCCGCTACCCCAAAAACAAGAAATACCTGAAAAAATGTGATGATAACATCATCATCACATTTTTTCAGGTATTTCTTGTTTTTGGGGTAGCGGGATCTGTCAAAAGTATATAGTGTGGGTACTCGTTGGATGCGGAATCGAATTTCGCATCCAACGAGCTCTCCCAATCGCAGGGAGAGATGTCGAAAATACGAACACAAAAAGTAGTTTTTTTCTTTCTTCCTCCAAAATTAATCAATATTATTTTATTATTTTAACTATTATTTTATTATTTTCCTTAGGAGGCCCATTTTAGACCACAAAATTCCTCTAATGTTTAAATTACTTTTAATGCATTTTTCATTCTTTTATATTGAGAAACACAAAGTAGTTGCATTCTTACTTGCATCTCACATATGGATTTAAGGAGGTACTTGCATTGGATTGCTTGGATGAGAGTTGTGTTTAGGCTTTCATATAGGAAGGATTACATTGGCATTCAGAAGGGAATGAATATTTATGCACCTCATGTAGTGGCATACAATGTTTTTCATTCTAAAAATACTTGCACTCGGCATGGTTTGTTAGGTGTGCATAGTTACTTTCACTGCTAAGTCATAATATGATTGGTTGCACAGTCATTTCCATTTGAGTAATTACATCCATTAAAATCAACGCTTAATTAAAATTAACTACGCATTTTGCTTTTATAGGGTTCACAAACAAGATTAGGTTTTAGAGTCTTGAAATAGTTCATTGTGATTCAATTCTCCAAGACTACTAAAAAACAACACTTAGATGTCTGTCCAAGTGAAAGAGTGAAATCCTTGGTATAATTAGTTGTTATATTTTTAACATTAAGCTATCATTATATTAGGATATTTAACTGAGAGAGTAACAAGCACAGCAATCAAACACAAGAGACAATGAACACAGTGTTTTTCCTCAGGGAAACCATAAATGGAGAAAACCTCACAACTCCCTCAGAGATAGAATCATCACCAAAAGTAAAACCCCAAAACAGTAAGATGATCTCTCGACAGCAGTAACCTCTTTCTTCCTATCCCTAGTGTCTTCTTCTTCCTCGGATATGGGCTACAACTGAGTGTGAGTGAGTGTGTGTTAAATAGAGAGGCTAGCTCTCTATTTATACTAATTCCCGACTTTAAAAAAAACCTACTAGGGCCGAATTCACTAGGTGATTCTAACAACCCTAGTGCCCTGGAACTGCAAGGAATTTAACCCTTGATCAATAGGAAGGTTACCCATAATGACTTGACATGACTTGTTTACATTATAGAAACTCTCGATCGGAACATCGGGGCATGAAATGACTCAATTACATTTCAAACACATCCCAGAATAAACATCGGGGTACAATACATAAGATACATAAGTGAATACATTCTGAAGCTACAATTACATCAACACTCCCTCTTAACTAGGAAGGTATTCTCTCAACACAAGTCTTCTTCTCTATATCATCTGGATCATCCTCGATTTCTCGTCATCTTCAAGTCATATTCATCTGGATCTGGATCATCACTCGATCTAGATCATCACTGGATCTGGATCATCATTTGATCTAGATCATCACTGGAGCATCATCACTAGATTTGGATCATCACTTCTAGATCATCATCACTAAAATCATCACGGTTTTTATCTCATGATTCTTATGATCACAAAAAGTTCTACAAATCCAGCCCTTTTTCATGCTGGGTGTAGGCCTAGCCTCCATGTAGGTCTTCTTCAGTGCTTATATCTAAACCTAAGTTGGAATGGCCCATCCAGCACTTACATCTGACCTTGACTTATTAGAAAGGCACTCCCAGCACTCACATATGACCATGAGAGGAACTTAATCTCCTCACCATGTCAGAATGGTCCAGCCCTTACATCTAACCATGGAAGGAACCTCATCCTCTCCCATGTCAGAATGGCCCAGCCCTTACATCTGACCTACTTATCAGAATGGACTAGCCCTTACATCTGACCTACTCGTCAGAATGGCCCAGCCCTTACATCTGACCTACTTGTCAGAATGTCCTAGCCCTTACATCTGACGTACTCATCAGAATGGCCCAGGCTTTACATCTGACCTACTCGTCAGAATGTCCCTACACTCACATCTGATCATGTGAGAACACATCCCATAGTCATATCAGAATGGCCCCCAGTCCCATACTAAGCTTTCTTGGTAACTGACCAGGTGCCTCCATTCTCCCAGAGAATGGCATCAACCCTTATATCTGATCAAGTGGGAACCAATCCCTCAATCACATCAGAATGGCCATGTGCTCACATCTGATCATCTAAGACTACATCTTACAGTCATATCAAAAAGCCCCTCAGTCCCAGAATGAGTATTCCTGGTAACTGATCAAGCACCTCCATTCCAACAATGGAAACAACCCTTATATCTGATCATGTAGGAACCAATACTATAGTCATATCAGAATGGCTCAGCACTCAGATCTGACATGGAAGGAACCAATCCTCTCACCATGATAGAATGGATCAGCCCTTACATCTAACCATGGAAGGAACCAATCCTCTCACCATGATAGAATGGCTCAGCCCTTACATCTAACCATGGAAGGAACCAATCCTCTCACCATGTTAGAATGGGCCACGGACTCATCACTTCCCCTTAGAAGGAACCTCGATCTAGAGAACACCAAGCTTCTCCCTGAAGTACTCAAACTTCAATTTGGCCAATGGCTTCTTCAACACATCAGCTATCTATTCATCCTTCACAACATACTGGAGCTTCACTACTCCCCTATACACCATATCCCTGATATAGTGATACTTGATCTCGATATGCTTCAACTTGTCATGGAACACAAGGTTCTATGACAACTTCACACAACTCTGGTTGCCGCAATATATACAAGTAGCATCCAATTGGAGATCAAATAAATCAAACAGTAGATTCCTGAGACATACTACCTCACAACTAGCTGAAAAAGATGCAACATACTCTGCTTTAGCTGTACTCAGTGCCACACAGGATTGCTTCCTACTAAACCA
>LPNX011138031.1:7456-20486 GCA_001517045.1 Pseudotsuga menziesii
ATCCAAGGTTTGTTTTGTTTATTTTTTATTTATTTTTAAACGGTGACATGGAAAGTGGAGGTCCACTCATTTAACTAGCGCAACTCTTATTCCATGCTTCACGTCACCATTTAAATATAACCTTCACCACAATATTTTATGACCAAAATTTGATGTTAATGAGAGGAGATATGAATCACTTCCTTCATGGGACCCCCTTTCCATGTCACTCAAATCAATTTTTTAATTGATTTTGACTTTTTCTATTTTGACTTTAGTGCCAATCTGTCCAATTTTAGCATTAAAATGCTATTTTATGCACTTTTAGCCCAAATAATGCCTCACGGGGTTTTTCGGCTTCCTGACTGATGTAGAAAGTGGTCCCATGGGTAAAGTGGACGCTCCGGGTGTGAAAACGAGTGTCCCCACGTCAGAAACGGACTCCGTATCTGACTTTTATTACAATCTGAAGTTTTTTAATTAAACCATTAAAAAATGGCTTAAAAAAACAGAAAAATTATTTTTTTGCGGAAATTGACGAAACTCTAGGGGGACCTAGTACATGTCCATACGACTCAATTTGAATGCCTAGCATGGTGAAAAACACCGACACGAAGGCTCTAATAACCTGCCGAGGCCGAAACACCAAGATGACTACCCCAGCTTTGGAGGTGTGAGTGAAAAACTCAGAAATTATTAGTCGTTTGTTCAACAACCAATAATAACCAAGGGAAAAAACACTCTGGGCTAGTCGGCTTGATATTCAAGTCTGGGAAGCCGAGCCTTTTATAAAAAATTAAATGCTAGGACATCTTTTACAATTTCCCCAAGGGGGTATGAACATGTGTTACAAAAAATAAAACGGCCCTGGAGGCCTGAAAAGACTTCTGAACTCTGAATATGAACAAGTATCTTGTTCATCACTGGCGGCTCACTGAAAGTCCAACTAGGTGCAGCCTAGTCGATAACAAGGGGTAAGGGGCTTTACAAGATTTAAAGGACTTTCTTCAGTTTGAGGATCAACATTACTTGGAGGATCAAGGATTTTCAAAAGTCTCTCTCTTTGGCCAGGGATTTTGCATAGTTCAAGGACTAGAATAGGAACTTTTGTATTTGCTAGCCAATTACCTAAGTCAAGACTTAAATCAATAATTTCTTTAGTTTCTACTTCTTTGGGAGGGATTAGGAGTGGTTACCTTGGGAATATTCTATGCAGAAGACCCCTCTCTTGCTTTTCTTTGATAAGTTATTCCTTTGAAGTTTTGAGTGTTGTTGATCTGCTCGGCTGAAGGCATCTCACCATAGTATTGAGTTAAGTTGTCAACTTTCTTTTCGTAACGATTGGCCTGTGGCCAATTTCCTATGGAGATGCTAGGGATGTCATCTATGTTGTTGATATAATCAGGCTCACTTGTAGACATACTAGGACCACAACCTTCAGGGTGACCATGCTCCTGAACATAGCATGCATAGTGGCAGCCAGATTCCTCATGAAAATATCTGCACGCTCTACAAAATGGCTTATACTGATCAACCATGTTAGCAGCCTCTAGCTGATGAGTAGGCCTCTTCTCATGGTTGGGAGGCCTTCTTTTCCAAGTTGGTTTGGCAGGAAAGGTTCTAGGAGCTGGCTGAGTTTGAGTTCTTTCCATTGTTATCACCCTATTCTGTATCTCCTTCAACTGCACTAAGTGTTTCTGTTCTGCTTCCTCCATATTTTTCTTCATTTCCCTTTTCATTTCAATCATTTGCTTTTCATAGGCATCCTTCATAGCTGATAAAGGATCCTTATCCTTAGGTTCATTAATTTTCAAAGGTGTTGAAGACCTTGAATAACCTTGGAGGTTGGATTCACCTGATGACTGCATGTTCAAGTCAATTTTAATTGCCATTTCTTGAGCTTGGACCAAGTTAGCAGGCTCTTTGTCTCTTATCTGGTATTGCATTTTGCCACTAAGTGCCTCAATGTAATAGACTAGAATGGTTGGTGCAGTTGGGGCATAAGCAATAGGGATGGCTTCTGACAATTCAGTGAACCTAGTATTGAACTCATCCATCGTTGCAGTATCCTTTTTTATATTGGTCAGAAACGCAAGTTGATGTTGAGGTTCTTTCTTTTCACCGAACTTGTTGGTGAAAGAGGTTTTGAAAGCAGCTAGAGTATCAAAAGCATTGTCTGGTAAATTGTTATACCAGTCACCGGCTTTTCCATCCAAAGATAGAGCAAATAACTTAATGTATACATCATCATGTTAGCTAACAGGATCACTGACATAAGCATTGACGCATCTAGAAAAGTTCCTCGAGGTGCATGGCGGAGGTAATGGCATCAGTGCCGGTATACATCGGGAGCTTCTCGACAGCTTTGTCTGGTTTCTTTTTTTCGAGAAACCTTTTTACTTCCCACACATTTCACCACACCATCCCATGTCGCATGTTGAGTAAAATACTCACCCTTTATATCGGAAACAGAGGTGTTAGTGTTTTCTTGAGAATTAGTTTCCAGAAATAAACTGTGGATGTCTGATAAAGACTGAGATCCAAGATCCTCAAGGATCCTACGAGAAGCAAGTTTATTTAGCTTCCTCCTATAAACCTTTTCAGGCTCAGGGATAAACCTAAGTAAACCTTCAGAGTTTCTTCTCGTTGAATACCTTAGTAAAATTAAAGACAGTGGAGTCGCCAGATGGATTTCAAGTCTAAGATCAGCGAGGTGATTAAACTAAAAATCTATCAAAGAGGTAAAAACTAGAAAAAACTAAGATCGTCCAGGAACAAAAAATTTGTCCTCGGCAACGACGCCAAAAGATGTTGTCCGTCGATTGCACACCAGCAGCAAAAACTTTCGGAAAGCTGTCTCCTCACTTAGGAAAGTGGGAGAGGTGTGACCTTGGGGGCAAGCACAGAGCTAGGCACTGTCACCTACTCCTAGCTCCTCCGGTTAGGCTAACTCCTAACGAAGCCAAGGGGGTAGTCCCTAACAAAGAGTTTTCTATGGCTCAATGTTGTTAAAGTGTTTTTAATTGGTTGCGGATGCAGATGGGTGTTGTTTAGGAGTTATTGTGATTAAATGTGTTTGTTTATTATGAATTCAACACATAAAACAAAGCAATCCACGTTGTTGTCAAGAGAATTAAAAGATAAACAATAATTCAAGACTTTAAAAATATGCATTCACAGATAGAATTTGAAATGTTCCAAAGATAACTGATCCAGAAATAAGAATTATGCAAAGATTAAAAGACCAGTGCCTTTATGGAGTCAAAGCTCTGTAATGCTTTAAGAAATAAATCTAAGTCTTGAAATAAAGCTAGTGGATGTAATGTTGTGCGAGTGCTCTTGGTATATTTTAAGGATTTTAAGTGATCTTGTTTATGGTGTCAACAAAGGTTTGTCAAGAGCCGAGAGAATGTTCCAAGTTTAATCTGTTGAAGACATGACAGCCCGCCCAGTATCCCAGGCTGGTATCGCGAAGATTGACCAGCTAGTTGAGAAGCTTAGACAGCGGGGAGTTTCTGCGCCTCTACTAAAAAGAACTTAGGAAATTCTCTACAACGCCGATGCGTTGGTTATGGGGTTTAAATTTTATTATGTTTCTCTTGCAAGATTAAAAATCCAATGCCATTTCTGGGTACTCCGATTTTGAAGTCGGTCAGAGCATACTTCGGCAAGGAGACAACGAAGTTAATTAATTATGGGGGAGTGAGTTGCAAATTTTATTAAGTCGATTAATTAAGACTCTCCAACAGAGAGCGCTCTTGACCTTGTCTTATGACAAAGGTTCAAGAGACTTAGCTCATCTAAATTCCTAATGCAAGGATATGCAAGTCTAACTATGCTCTCCGATAGAGAGTTCTCTTGACTTGGGTTATGACAAGTTCAAGAGACTTAATTAATTAATTTATTAAAATTAAAAGAAAAATAAATAACTAAACTACCCAAGAGTCTCTTTCAAGCTTTTTAGGGCCCTAATCGAGAAAGCATGGGGGTAAGTAAAACTATATCAAAAAGTAAACAAACGTCGCATCAGCTAAGTAAATAAACAGAGAAACCATTTTGTCTTTTATATTTTATGAATGATAAACTAATCAGAAATAAGCTATCTAACTTTAATGAAAAAACAAACTTCTAATAATTGAAACTATTCTATCCTACTTTTAACAAATTGTGAAACAAAACATGAAAATGAGGAGACAATACAAGCTTCCCCCAAATGGGGGAAGAGGGGTGTGGGAGCCGTAATCCCAGTTGCTCTTTATTAATTTGTTTACAATGCTTTCCTTTGCTGCCCTTTTTTTGTTTCTTTTCTTATTCCTGGAAGGCCTTTGGAGCAATCTGCAGAAGGGGAAAGAAGAAGAGGAAAATTATGGTTTTTTAGGGCTTGATTCTTCATAATTTCACCAGCATTTCCGCTGTACCTATCACATAAGTAAAAAATCAGCAAGCATATATTGTTAAAATATGGTAGGAAAGACAATGCAAAAATAAAAATATTAAAAAAATTTGGAAAATTTTTTGTACTTAGAAATTTTTTTGAACATCCACATGTAAAGAATAAATTTTTTCCTAGATCTAATGAAGGAAACTAGATCTAGAAAAAGCCCTAAAAAATATCTGAATAATAAATATTGAAACTTGGATCTATTTCATGAGCAAATGCAAAAAATTTAAAGAAGGGAAAGGTAGAGGTAGAAGTTTGAAAATGGAGCTTTGGAGCAAGATCTCCTTATGTTTTTTCCTCTTGGACAAAGCCCAACTTTGTAGATCCTGAAAGACAACAGTGTTAGAAAAGTTATTATGATGATGGAGATGAGATTGATGCAACTGAGCTCGCACCCTTCTTCAAACAGGAATATCTGCTAAGACAACCAAACTCGAAACCCGGTGAGATTAAACAAAATAACTAGTATGCCATGAATATTAAACCATGATCAATACTTCATATAATTGAATACTTGTACTCATCTAGGTTAAGATAAACTTTGCATAATAATCCAAATTGACAGCTGCAAATGGAAGATCTTATGTTCTAACAATATACTTCTAAAGCTAGTTATTTGATTCACCATATGAGTAACAAATTTAAAACAAGGAAAGAAATCACCTCATAAGATAGACATCCACCAATGAAGAACAATCCCATAGACCTCCAAAGTCGAAAAGCTTTATTCAAATAAATAATGATTACAATTTTTGCAGAGTTTCTATGCACAAAAGTCCATCTGAATAGAGCTAAAGGAGCCTCTATTTATACAATGAAAGAAGACCCAAAACCCTACAACCAAAAACCCTGACCTAACCGGCTTGGCACATAACTGAGAGCCCAAACCTGAAGATGAAGAGTTAAGAGTGAGAGGAGGCATCCACCTAGGCAAGGTGCCCCCACTCCAACCCTAAGCATTGAAAACATGTCAATGAGGAAGCCACACGTGTGAAGGCACCCTCTTCAAGAGAGAGGGGTGTGAGTTTAATGATGAAGGCGTGAGCTTTGAAGAGGAACCACCTGCTATGTATGGAGGAGCCACTACCTGGAGATCATCAATACAAGACCCAGTTCTACCTCGATCAAAACATCAAGCCAATGAGCAAGCTCCATATCACCAAAACGTGGTCATCACTGAAGGAGGCGATTTTGCCAAGTGAATGATAACTCAATGCTCACTGAATGCTGACTGAAGCTGAGTTCAGTTAACTCCAGTCATCATTAATGCCCAATGCCATGTCATTCTGCATTTCATTTCGCTGAATTCGGATTAATTTGGAGAGATTTGGATTTTCTCAAAAATAATCATTTTAATTAAATAATCAATATTTTCCCCAAAACTAACTTTTTTGAGAAAATATGAGTTATATGGCCGAATGATGATCTGAAAGTTGGATCTTGCTGGCTGGATGATCAAGAATGAATTTTGGCTTAAGGTTAGAGCCTTCAATCACTGAATTCGGGTTCCGGATGACTAACTAATTACAAATTGAATTTTTCCATTTAAATTATGGAAAAATTTAATTAAAAACTTAGATAAAATTGAAAAATTAAAAAAATTAAAAATTGACGCATCCGGCAAAAAAATTTCAAATTTTTTTCTGAGGGTCCTAGTGACTTAGGACATGACCATAGTCTATTCTAACAATGTCTAGTAGGTTTATGTATACTCAGTTGGGCTCTAATAACCCCTCAAGGCCCAGAATTCAAAATTGGGCATTCCAGATTTGGAGGAAGCGGGAGAAAACCTCGTCAATTAGACTCAGCTATAGGCAAAGCATAATTGTCAAGGGAAAAAAACATCCCTAGAATACCTTAGTTGAAATTCTACGTCTTAGGAGACCGAACCACTCAAAAACACCCTACTAGCACATTTTATTACAAACCCCGCGGAGCCATGGTCAAATTTATTCAAAACAAAAACTGAATAGCCAAAACTGGCTAGACACAAAGGCAGATCATCTAATACACTGGAAACAAACATTTTTCATGTTTGTCAACTGGTGGCTCCTCAACTAATCCAACTACGGTACAAAAAATTTGGAAACATAACCTATTCCTTTCTCTTGAAGATTGTATGCTTTCAGGTATCGTTCGATATACAAGGGCTATTTTATGGTCAACATTCATTCTACAGGTTCCACAAGGATTCATTTGCTTTCAGGAAAATCGAGAAGCATAAGCTTCTTTGCCTAATCCATCAAGTAAAAGAAATATTTTCGGTTACTTTTTTAGTTTAATCTAAGTTTCTCCTTTCTCAAATATTTCCATGTATCTCATGTTTGTTTTGACTTGAGAAAGTAGCTTGGGATTTGATTCCAAGTGCCACATAATTTTGTGGCCACTTCTCTTTCCCCACTAGCATCCTTGAGTACATCCAGCTAGTCTGGACGGTGTCGGGACTAGTGCTTCTAATGGTCACCTTGTTCGGAGGTTGATCCCACCTTTTTGTTGATTATTGAGTGATTTTTCCCCTTCTTCTAAGTTGGATTTGGCCTCCTTCCACCTTGTTGTGTGCTTTTCTTCGCTGCCCTCTTTTTTCATTTTTATGACAACCACTTTTCTCTTCTTTTGTTGCCCCGTTTTCACCATTTTTTGCAGCTCATTGATTGTCTTGTTCGCTGCCCTATTCTTCCCATCTTTTGCTTTCAATTTCTTGATTTTATTCCTCCCTTTTTCCCCTCTTTTCTCCTTTGTTTCATCCTTTTTTTGCCCCCTTTTTTTGTTCTTTTCTATCTTCTTCTTTTGCCCCTTTTTGCAAGTTTGAAGAAAGGGTTTTAAATAAAAAGTAAATCATCATTTTTACATAAAGTCCAATAAAAAAGTTTCATGCTTTATTTCAAAAGTCCTTTCAAAGGTTGAATTCCTAAAGGCAAGTTGTAAATTTCAATAAAAAGTTATCTTTTGTTTAAGTGGGGTTTTTAAGCCCCCACTCTTAGCCTCCCCCATTTGGGGAGGTTTGTGGTGTTCTTATCTTCTTATGTGCTTTAGATTAGATGTGCTTTTGCTTAGAATAATTGCATTATTTCTCTTAGAATACTAATTGTTAGATTAGCCCATTTTGCTTCATTAACTAAGTTGATTACTTCATCTTTTAAAAAAAATTATCTTTCAAATAAGTAAATAAACTGTTTAAAGTAGAAATCTCTTGAATCTCACTTTGTGTATCAAGAGTGCTCTCTATCAGAGAATTGTCTTTTATTTCAGATTTTACTTACCCCCATGCTCTCCCGATTAAGGCCTAAAAAACCTAAAAGAGATTCTTGGGTAGATTAGTCTTTTTATTTTTTTATAAGTTAATCAATTAATCTCTAAAGTCTCTTGAACTTGTCGTAATCCAAGTCAAGAGCACTCTCTATCGGAGAGCATTCCCACTGCATATCCTTGCATCAAGCATATAGTCAAGAGCGCTCTCTTTTAGAGGGTTTTAATCAATTTACTTAATAAAATTTTGCAACTCATATTTCCCCACTAATTAATTTATCTGGTTGTTTCCTTGCCGGAGTATGCTTTGACCGACCTAAAAATCGGAGTACCTAGAAACGACATTAGATTGTTAATATTACAAGACTCATCATAATAAAATTTTACCCCATAACCAACGCACCGACGTTGTAGAAAGTTTCCTAAGTCATTCCTAGTAAAGGTGTTGAAACTCCCCGCTGTCTAGAGTCTCAACTAGATGGTCAATCTTCGCGATACCAGCCTGAGATACTAGGCGGGCCGTCATGTCTCCAACGGATTAACTTGGAAGATTTTTCCGGCTGATCTTTTGATACTTTTCGTTGAAGCTCTAAACAAGACCATTTAAAAAACATTTAAAATATACCAAGAGCACTCGCATAACATCCACTAGCTTTATTTCAGGACTTGGTTTTATTTCTTTAAGCATTGTAGAGCTTCGACTCCATAAGGCACTGGTCTATTAATTTATGTGAGATTGTTACATCTGGATCATTTGTCTTTAGCTTATAAAAATCTTTATCTGTGAATGCATCTTTATTTACAAGGTCTTGATATAATGTTCATCTATTAATCCAGTACAACAACGTGGATTGCTATTTTATGTCTTATGTTCGAAATTCATAATAATAAAACATCCTTCATCACAATAACTCCTAAACAACATCCATCCGCATCATTCACACATTAGAACTTAACTTAAACACATTGATCTATAGAAAACTCTTTGTTAGGGACTACCCCCCTTGGCTTCGTTAGGAGTTAGCCTAAACGGAGGAGCTAGTAGTAGGTGACAAGTAGGTGACAGTACCTGGTTCTGTGCTTGCCCCCAAGGTCACACCTCTCCCACTTTCCTAAGTGAGGAGACAACTTTCGAAAGATTTCTGTTGCTGGTGTGCGATCGACGGACAACATCTTTTGGCGCCGTTGCCGGGGACAAATCTTTTTGTTCCAGGATGACCTTTGTTTCTTTTTAGTTTTTTTACCTTTTTTCCCTTTTTGGTAGATTTTTTAGTCCAATCGCTCTCCAAAATTAGACTTGAATCCACCTGGTGACTCCACTGTTAGTAAACACCTCAAGGTATTCAACTAGAAGAAACTCTGAAGGTTTGCTCAATTTCATCCTCGAGCCTAAAAAGGTTTATAGGAGGAGATGGAACAAACTTGCTTCTTGTATGATCCTTGAAGAACTTGGATATGAGTCTGTTTCAAACATCCATCTTTTATTTCAAAAAAACTTAGAAAATTTTGAAAATAATAATTGTTTCCTTTCCATGATAGGTGAGTTTTTTACTCAACTCAACTTCACTCAGATAGCAGGTGAACCCCATGAGGTTCTTGAAAAGGCCATTGATAAGCTTGTCACTTTCACAGGAACTGATGCCTTTACCTCTGCTGAGCAACATCTTAGATATTTTTCAAAACACTGTGGTGCCTATGTCAAGGGTACTGACAAACATGAAGATGTATACATGGCCCTTTTTGCTCTATCTTTGGATGGTAAGGCTTGAAATTGGTATGAAAACGTGTCGAACAACTCTTTCGCTACCATAACAACCTTCAAGGCTGCGTTCCTCGAAAAATTTGGCAGCAAAAAGGAACCTAGACATCTAGTGGCAGCCTTGACTAGTATGAAGAAGTCTGATACAGAAACCATAAATGAGTTCAACAATAGGTTCACAGAGTTGTCAAATTCCATCCCTGCCACTCATGCTCCTCCTGCAGCTTCCACTTTGGATTATTACAAAGAAGCATTAAGTGGCAAGATCCAGTACTAGATTAGAGACAGGGAGCCAACCACACTACTTCAAGCTCAGAATTTGGCCATTAAAATTGATAAGAACATGCAGTCTTTAGGAGATTCAAACATCCAGGGTTACTCTAGATCATCAACTCCTCTAAAAACTATTGAACCTAAAGGAAAAGAGTCATCAAACGAAGCATATGAGAAGAAGCTCATGGACCTGACAGAGAAAATGAAAGACATGGAAAGGAAGCACTTAGTGCAGATTAAAGAGGTTAGAGTAGGGTCATAACTATTGAAAGAACTCAACCTCTGCCACCTCCTAGAACTTTCCCTGCAAGACAAACATGGCAGAGAAAGAATCCCAACCATGAGTAGAGGCCTCCTCATCAGCTAGAGGATGCTAATATGGTTGAGCCTTACAAACCATTCTATAGGGTGTGCAGAGATTTCCATGAGGAATCTTATTGCTATTATGCATGCTATATTCAGAAGCATGGTTTTCCAGAGGGTTGTGGTCCTAAAGCATCATCAAGCGAGCCTGAGTACATAAACTATGTAGATGACATGCATGATATTTCCGGAGAAAGTTGGAGAGAGGAAAAACAACATTCAAGAGAGCTTGAGTACATTGACGCAGTTGGACAGCTCCCTCCTGTCACCACAGAAACTCGAAGTCAAGTCGAAGATTATAATCAACAATTGGATAACCTCACTAAAAACTTTGGTACTAATCCTACAAACGAGCATAATGATGATAGTTTGGAAGGTTTACTACCTTGTGACCTTTTTTCTGAAGAAGATGACTATGATCATGAGGAGGGATATAGCCAGAGATGTGATACAAGTGAGGAAGAATCCCTTACATCTGAGATGGATGATAACTACGAGACTTTAATTGAAAATCAAATCTTAGAAGTTTCATGTAATGAGAGTCCTCCATGCTCTCCACCGGATGACAAATATTTGGAAAGTTGGGTCCCATGTGATATCTTTGAAACCCAACTTTTTGAAGAAGATTGTTTTAAGCAGAATGAGGTGTAGCCAAGGACTTGATACCAATGATGAGGCATCTCTCATATCCAACATAGATGGCAATGATGACTATTGGACTTTTATTGAAAATCCAACCTATGATACTTTTGAAAATATTTTTGAGAATCTCATCTATGATGTGTCCAGCGAGGGGAGTTGTTATTTTGAGACTTATGAAAGTTGTAAATAAGAGCAGTCGAAGTTTTCCTATGATCAATCAGAATTGTATCTGAGTATCTGTAATAAGGACTTGAAAAAGAAGTGCAATGAAGAATCATATGGGATACAACTATTTGAAGTTTTTTCTCAGCCATCGTCTTCACATATAGATGTTCCTTATGTTTTGGAGCAGCTTGGGGCTTATACAACGAGTTATAATTTGATAAGCCTTGATGATCAGCATGATGGAGTAGTCAACCTGCCTCATCATCCCGATTTGTATATCAGCGCTATCCAGTCATGGATAGAAGCATCCTGCACGAGCACCTACCAGTTTGGGAAGAAGTTTGACGACATTATTCATGCCTATGATTTCCCATCCAGCCCTCCCATTCTGGATCATCACGCAGGTTTGCATTTTATGAATAAAATATTCTTGTTTTGGCTGGTAACCAAAGACAAGGAAAAACATTTTTACATTAATAAAATGCTTAGGTGGTTACATTGGATTTATAATTACACATAACCGTTTTTATTTTCATCCTTAGAGTAGGAAAATAGGCTCCTTAAAGTGAGCATTTACTGTAGCTTTTTCTTTCTGTACTTAGAAATAAATAACTTTTTCGGTTAAGTTTTGTCATTCCTTTGAATAAAACAACTTTTGGATCATTGGCTCTTTTTCATAAAACTTGTGCTATTGAGGTTTTTCTTGTCAAGTTGAGATGTTTTTACAGGACATGGAAACCAGAGATTCTGGTGTTTTCGTATGCTCTCCTTGCATAAGAGACTAGATCGAGCACACGTCCCGCAGTTGGAGCCATATGTTATCCACTTATTTGTACCATAGTTGGATTAGCTGAAGAGTCGCCATTTGAAAAACATGATAAATGTTTGTGTTCCAATGTATCAAATGATCCACCATTTGTGCCTAGCCAATTTTGGCTATTTAGTTTTTGTTTTAAGTAATTATGACCATGGCCCCGCGGGGTTTGCAATAAAATGTGCTAGTAGGGTGTTTTGAGTGGATCAGCCTCCTAAGACGTAGAATTTCAACTAAGGTATTCCAAGGAGTTTTTTTCCCTTGTCAATTATGCTTTGCCTATAGCCAAATATAATCGACGAGGTTTTCTCCCTCTTCCTCCAAAGATGGAATGCCCGATTTTGAATTCTGGGCCTTGGGGGGTTATTAGAGCCCAACTGAGTATGTATAAACGTACTAGACATTATTAGAATAGACTATGGTCATGTCCTAAGTCACTAGGACCCTTATAAAAAATTCCAAAATTTTTTCACTGGACGCGTTGGATTTTTAATTTTTTAATTTTTTAATTTTTCCTAAGTTTTTAATTAAATTTTTCCATAGTTTAAATGGAAAAATTTCAATTTGTAATATGTCAGTCATCCAAAACCCGAATTCAGTGATTGAAGGCTCTAACCTTAAGCCAAAAATCATTCATGATCAGCCGACCAGCTATCTCCAAGTTTCAAAAGTTCATTCAGCCTCATAATTAATAATTTCTCAAAAAAGTCATTTACGGAGAAATTATTAATCAAAATATTAAAAATGAATATTTTGAAGAAAATAAAAAAACTCTCCAAAATAAACAAAATTGAATAAAATAAAAGGTTAAATGACATGGCACGGAGCATTTATGATGATTCCAATCAATATCGGTCAATTTCAGATCAAGTATCGGAGTGTAGCAGTTGAACTATCAGTCAAAAATTTGTCCTCTTTGGTCAAATTCGTTTTTGGTTGAAGTGTGGGTTATCTATTGGTTGGGTGATCATTACGAGGGAGGATGAGCCACCTCACCCCCCCTCATTACTCCAACACTCAGTTACAACTCAGTTGTAGCCTATGAAACCGGATTCGTCCAAAAGGGCCTGCGTGTCCCGTGTCCGCGTGTCGGACACGAACACGCTAACAAAACGTGTCCGACACGTCTTTGCAGCGTGTCCTGTTTTCGGACACGCGTGTCCGAGGATTGTCAGTGCGTGTCCGGAAAACAGGAAACTTTTTCCACTAAGAAAACGCCCAGAATTGCTTTAAATCAAAAATTTCACTTTCTTTTTATCATTTGCAAGTGTGGAGAGGGTTCTAAAGTGTGTTTGATGTGCAGGTGAAGAAGATTTGAAGGATTTAAATGTGTAATTACTAATGTTAA
>LPNX011138115.1:0-38999 GCA_001517045.1 Pseudotsuga menziesii
TCGATGACCAATGATCATGGTGATGATGAGGATGAGCGATGACCAATGATCATGGTGATGATGAGGATGAGGATGGTGATGATGATGATGATGAAGGTGATGGTGAAGCTGATGATGATGATGACGATGGTGTTGATGATAATGATGTTAACTACAATGCACACACATTTAGCTTTTATAAATCGCGTGCGCATTTTGCTTTACTAAATCGCGCACGCGTTTGGCTTTACTAAAGTGCGCTCGCGTATTAGTTAAATTCAAAAAAAAATTCCCACCAAATGACAAGGCCGAGCCTCCACCCATGCTTTCATGGAATTCCTATGCCTATGTGTCTACTTTGTACTTTGCTTCGGATTCAACATGCCTATGCCTTGGAGTATGATAAACGATGGCTAATTCAACATTATATCCAAATTTCCAATATGCTCGTGTTTAGAGGTTCGTTTGATTATGTTGCACACCTCCATTTTTTATGAGATTTTAGAAACAAATATGTTTTTTTTTGCAGATTCTAAATATGTAAATTTTAACAAGAATACATAATTTTTTCTATTTTTTTCTTATTTATCTTCTGTCATCACTCCTCAACTCAAGAAACACATTTTTAGTGTTTTGTCACTATCTCTTTCGTTTCTCAACCATTTAAAATAAAAATTGTATGGTGCACTAAAGAACACCAACCTCTACATGCTATAAAAAACCCACTTCCAAATAATTGCATTAAGACATTCAAACGCTGCACCGACAATTGACGTACCATTTTCGAGGTTTGATCTCTTAGATAATTAAAAAAAATTAAAAATATTATTTTTATTATTGGAAAAATAGTCGTGCACTAGTCCTATATGTTCTCTATATGTATACCAGTTTTCATAAGTTTATTCCATCATTTAGACACTCAGACGCTGCACCCACAAAAACATATACCTTATAATTTGTCCCCAAAATAAAAAGTTCCCGTTAAAAAATATCTAACTTTATATAGTTAACAACATTTTCAATAGAAAAAAATTATATATTTGGAAAGGTCATTCAATTTCCTACATTTCTTGTTTTTAACTGATCGCAAGATTCATTGTGTAAGTGTCTCAAAATATCCATGCAAGTTGATGGATGTCTATTTTTTCAGTTTTGTATTGCATGTAACGCACCAAAAGAGACCCTCAACTTCTTGCACACACCCCTTATCCATTAACTTTTTGAACCTCTGATCAAACTCTTGAACTGGCTCATTTTCCAATTCCTTTGTTTCCTTCATATCAGTGATATACTGCAAATTAGATGCAGGCTTCTTGAATTCTTTCACACATGCATCCTTCACTATAGCCAAATTTATATTAGGTACATTGGTTTGATACTTCATATGCCATGCCATCGCATAATCCCTGAAGTTAGTTACTAATTGGACCATTTTGGTATCATCATCATGGACTTTCTTTTCTTTCCATATTTCTTTGTGCACAAATAAATGTTGATCTAGATCATCTGTCCCTTTACCTTGGAAGATAGTCATTCTCAAAGTAGGGTCTACCCATGCCATTGTATTCTGAGCACTGCTACTATTGGTTGTCACATTTATAGTCTGACTAGCCAATTTACCCCCACTACTCTAACTACAATTGTTATTACTACTAACTTGAAATATTGGGTTTGGAGTTTTTACCTCTGATGTTGCAGATGTGCGTGGGGTTATGGGTTCGAAAAAAACCCTAATTTGAACAGGATGGACTCCTTCTAGTGGGATGGAGTGTCTGCCTTCTTCCTCTAGGTGTGACAATCCTTCGATATAGGGGCCTGTGTGGCTACATCTTTCTTGATAGTCACTACATTGCTTCTCTACCTTTGTTGCAGTCCTCTTCTTACTATCTTTCTAGGATATTTTCCCTCCACATAGTAGTCCCGTATCTTCTATTGTTGCATCTTATTCTCTACTCAGTATCTTCAGCTCATCCTTTCTTTGTTCATCCTTCTCCTGCTTCCATTCAACTCAGTTTCTAGTCATCCCCCAGCCCCCCACTGTGCGAGTAAACCCTTAGCTATTAGGTTGATCGGATTCTAGTATCATAATTCCTTTATAACACAATAAAATATTAATCCAAATGAATAATGACTTTAAGTACTTTCCTCGGAGACCTTTAAATAATTCCCTCTCTAGTGCACTAAAGGACCGAGTATAATTTATAGTGAACTCTATGATATACCCTAAGTTGCAAAATATTATCCAAGGAAAAGTATACTGCACATGAGATAGGATCCCTTACATAATTAAGTAGTCATATCTAGTTATGGGTTTATTCCATTCGACCATCAACAAGATATCTCGGGTTTGATTCAACTAACCTTAACAACCATTCTGCTAAAATTATAGGGAATTCACAACAAAACCATTCATACATTTGTTTGTAGACATATTTATGCAACCAATGTTGTTCACTGATATGAGGGTTCTTGTTATGCTCTCTTGCAAATTCATAATCCTTCTAGTTTATCCAATCTTGTGTTTCTTACTTCACTGGTCTCCAGAAATTCATCAGTTAGGTCTCACTCTCCCTCAGTCGCAGATCTCGGTCTTGAAAACAGAACCATTTGTTGGCCCAAACTTTGATAGGACCAGTTCATTAAAAAACAAACCAACAAACCCCGAAATATGGCATCACCTACAAGAAAGTGAAGCCTCACCTAAAGTACCTATGGGAGATGCAAGAATCATGTTTCTGCAGTAATGAAGGGTAGAGTGAACTAATCTACAAAATAATTCATTCAACAAAACTTTGACACATTCACCACCATAGTACCATAGCATAACATAGTGCATATATATTAACTACACAACAACACCATAGATTAGATTACACACATATTCTTAGCATTAACATTTTAACTCTTTCACACAACTTAGGTATAACATTCGCATGACAAACATTCACCATATATCATGAACACCATAGATTTTAATGTGGAAACCAAAAATAGGAAAAAACCATCGAAGCACTCGATTAGAAATGGATCTCAGTACATCAAGAACTTTATATAGATCTACGTTTAACCTACATATTTATTGTTCTTCTTCTTTGATACATCAACAATCTGTGCACACATCCTATAGATTGACCTTTTAATTACAAAACAAGATCATTTCCACACACAACAATACAATGTTGTCCATACAGTTTCTTACCAAGAGCATTATCAATTCTTCAACAACCTATTCTACCCAACCTGTTACATATTTATGTTGGTTCCCAGAAAACCCACAGTCCACTAGGTGGACACAAAATTCTAACCAACTTCTCAGTTGTCTAAATCAACCACTATCTTTCCTTCTTTCTCTGCCACTTTGTTGGAGTTCCTCCTTCCTTTGCGGGCATGTTCCCTTTTGTCAATTTGTTGTGTGACCCTGTTCATACTAACCTGACTCTCTGATTTAAGCAAAATATGTCAAGCCCAACATGCATTTTGCACTAGTCCATAAAAAGAGCCTACTTAACATGAGACACTGTAGTCAACACCCCTTTTCCATTTTGGTGCCCATGTCAAGTTTTTCTCATAGGCTTGGGATCCTTTATAGTTTTACCATGACTTTGAGAAGAAACTGCATGCCTTTATTTCTCCTATATTTTTTTCCATTCCCTAGGTTCCCATTTTTGTGTTTAAGTTGTAAATGAATTTGCATATTTCCTTCTTGCACTTTTGAGCCTAATGCCAACTTCCAACTTGCATCTCTTTATAATATCTGATTTACAATCTCATTATTGTTAATTCTTGCATCATTTGGCCTTTGCAACTTGACACCAGGTTACCGAGAGGAAACACACCCAAAGTGTCCTTATCCTTCTCATGCTCCTTGTGTTATGCATAGGTTTGTTCCTTGCACTTGGAACTAGTTCACTCATCCATGACACTCATTTCTTCCCATGTATTATAGATTTTTTTTTAGGATTTTATAATATGAAAAAGAGAAAAAAAAATCAAATCTTCCAAAAATATGGATGGGAAGAGTTATGTTCTTATTTATGTGTAGCAGCAAGTTGTGTCACCCTCGAACATAGCACATTGTCTTGATTTCATGTCTCTGTAATTTGGGTTATAATATGGATTTAGGAAGCTGAACTCATTTATGTATTATCTCCCCCAACTAATTAATATTCAAGTCATGATGGAGAAGTTTGTTGATGTATCATATATCACAAGCTTATGTAATTTTCCTCCTTGAGTCAATGTTTCCTTAGTCACTTATTGTGTCATCCTTATGTTCAAGGGAAGTTTTGAATTGTGTCGTCCAATCTTTAGAACTCTTAACTTTAGTATATCAATGCCTTCATGTGTTAAGTACGTTTCATACTCCAATCAGTTTGTACCGTCAAATGTTTGGAGTTCTGCTATAACCTAATGTTGGATGATGGGGGGATGCCTTAATTCTCTCCTTCCAATGGATCACTAACCATCGACTCTAAAACATCTATGTTAGGATAGTATCTATTTTTAGTACCTTGGAACTTGTTGCTCATCACTGGCAGGTTTCTTCCCTATTGAAAATGAGAATACATCAATTTCCCTTCATCATTAGAATCTACATGTGTTCAACATCAAAACATATATTCACACTTGTTAGATTTTACTAGGTACCTTGCCTCTCATTATCATTATTGGTGAGTCGACTCGCATTTTTTAACAGTATACATCGATGACTGGTAAGCAAACGATGTCTTACTATGTTTGACTTCAAGACATCTATTCACATAGTGCAGACTCATACTTGTGTTGGATGGTTTGAAGACCTCGAGTCCATATACAACATCACATATTTAATCCATGACATGAGTTTCATTGGATTTCCATTTATCCCTATTTTGGCACTGATTCTTATGGATATTTATCACATCCCCTCATCTTCGATGGGGATGCGACTACAAGCTCCTGCTATCATTTAGCCAGGAAATCTGGCCCCATGAACATGATCATGAAAATGCATTGAAATAAAACATACACAAATGCATAACAAATGCAACTATACTGCGGAATAAAATCATCCATTCAAGCATTCAACATGTTCATCATAATTCATTAAACAATTGCAAATGTAGATATTAAACACAAGAGATACTTATATTGATAAGAAGCTTGTCCCGAAACCAACTATGTCACTGCAACATTCCACCCAACCATAGGCCAGTGTGCTCATCAATCTCTCAGCAACACTTCCACCCTCGAGCTGGGCATGATTCCCACAAGGAATAAGTGAACAACAACATGCTCACACATAGCCAAAGACATGTCAAAATCCATCCAAGCCAAAACTACATTTGGGTTTATAAGGCTGCTAAGGAGGTGGAATGGTTTAATTTCTAAGCTAGTGAGCTCAACCATAGAGCTATGGACACATGCACAAGATTTGGCTTGTATTTCCAAACACCTACACACCCTACAGAAGGAAGCATCCCCTTCTCTGCTACACAGTCCCTCAAGCTATGCCTCCCCTTTCAGTACTCTTCAGAGTGTGCAAGAAAGAATAACCATCCCCTCTTGATCTCTTTGTTTGGTTCCTTTATACACTAGGTTTATCAAGCTAATTCTTCCCTCTTCCACTCCAAACCAGTTCAGGCCAAAACACAGGATGCACATACATCAAACTACACATGCTGGGTATGAAGGAAAAACGTCCTCGAAGCCAAAAACAAAAATGGAAAATGGAGAAAATGCCCTGAGTGAGAAATACGATTCCAGGAAATGTTCAATGGCTTTATTGAGGAAAAAACAACCTCTACAAACGCTCATATCGTGGATCTATTCTCCCATATGCTGGGAATTACCAAAAACGGATTTATAGCTTGGATAACGATGAGGAAAATGCAACAATTCACGAGGGAGAGACCCCAACCACTGAGCATCACAAAAACGAGTTTTTGGGCATGGAGAAAATGTGGAAATGACATAAGAACTTAAATCCCTACTTCCTATTCACTCCACAACACAAAAACGGATTTTCCCAGCCATGGCAAGATGAGGAACAACAAAAAACGTGAAGGGAATAACTCAGCAAGCTTCAACTTCCTGACCAAATGGAGGACGTGAATGCATAATGGGTTGGGCAGCATTTTTTGGGAATTTACTTGCCCCATAAGTCAAAAATGCATTTTTCAAAAATGGGTGGCTTCCCAAATTTGAATTTGACCTCCATACCTTTCCCATCCCAAGGAAATAACTTCCTCAAACAATTTCTGGCAGAAATAAATGATTGGCACAAAAAGACAAAATGGGTATTTGACAGCTTGATGGGTTTTCCCCTTTGACATTTGGTTTTTCCCCATTGGCTCAAGGGTTTGAATATTCCCCCCCTTATTCCTTATGAAATCATTCCCCCATATCTTTAATGTTGCATTGACATAGCTGGTTGTGGGTATTTTTATTAAATTGCATATTAACATGATGTCCAAAATATATTGTGCCATCGGCTAGCACGATAACCATCGGCATTGATTTTAATTGCCGAAACATAAAACACTAAATCGATGGTGGGGCCTTTGCCTTTAATGCAAACGAGGTCAAAACCAGGCCGTTACAAGATTGATATGTTTAGTATTATTTTCCATACATATTCACATGATTTTGAGGCATAGATTCACTGTGTATGTTTTTTGTGGCTATCTCCTTTTGACATGGATCCATTGTGTACTCATTTTCATGGCCATGATCATTTCTTATATATACCTCATGGATACACAATGTACTTGATTTGGAGGCCATGCTTTTTATTAATCCTGAGAATGTGTATGTCTACCTCATGAAAAGAGACTTCTTATGTGATATGTTTTAGGTGTTTCCTATGGATGATTTCAAGGAACTTTATTCAGGTTACTTCTTCCCTCACTTCTAAAGGTTTGTAATGTATTTTGACCATCATCTATCCCTATGAACTCACACATTAGGGAGAAAATATTATAGGATATTTTGTCACATCTATCCCATATATGATTACGATGGTTTGATCGTATTCCTTTTGTTTTGTTTTGTTGACTTCCTTGATCCCTTATGATATATGAAAAACACTTTGTCTTGGAAAACTCCTTAAACACCATGCTTTTCAATTCATGTGTTCCATACACTACTACTAGATCACGTATATGTGTTTTCCCTTTGTCTAACCTGCGTATGAGACTGTTCGAGAGAAAAAAAATATAAAATCAATTATCTTACAATTTTTTGTTTTGTTTTAACCATTCCTAGTTATCCCAGTCCTGTATGTAATTGTATCCAACTTCTTCAACTGCCTCCTCATCCATATAAAGAGGCACAAATGAAAGCAAAAATATCTTAGATCTTGAATCTTAGTTCTTTTGGGTAAATATTTGGGAGATTAACATACCCTTATAATGTTAATTTAAAAACTAGATTCAAAAGCCCCTTTGTCCTGTGCCTACAAAATTCCATATCCCATATCTTAAACATAGCTTTTCCAACCACTCTTGATATTTTTAAATTGTCATATAATTGTAGGTATTCTCTTGGGAATATCTTCTAAGTAGGGAACCAGAATGGAAGTTGAGTGTTTGAAGGCTCAGGTGGAAGAACTCTGATCTCAGTTTCATAACAGTTCCCTATCAAGAGTTAAGTGATATCTTCTTATTTGTATATTTTTGTTACTTATATATAAAATAATTTTCTTTTCCATTCAATATTTATTGTTCAATATATGTTAATGAATGTCTAATATGAAAATGTATTCTGCAATTTTATTTATAATTTAAAACTTTGCATCAGTAACTGTTTTTTATTTCTTGATTCACTTACATGCCATATATTAAATATTTGGGTGAAAATATTGGAGAAATTAAAATCCAAGGGTTTGTTCATCAAACAATTGTTCGAACGTTGCGATTGTTCTATATATACTTCTTCTATCAAGCCATAAAGACTATCTTTACATCCATCTGATGTAATTTCCACTTCATATTGGAAATGATGGTTCTAATTGAGGTGTATCTAGGTACTAGTGCAAAGGTCTCTGCATAGTCGATTCCTTCCTTATGGAAGAATCCACGAGTTAAGAATCTTTCCTTTTACTTCTCTATACTACCATATGTTGAGTGCTTTGTGTTGAAGATCCATTTTGAGGATACCACTGACTTGTCCTTTGGTCTTGGTACTATTTCCAATACATCATTCTTTATAATAGATTGGTATTCCTTGACCATTGCATCAACCCACTCCTTCTGATTTGTTTCTTCTTTAAAACATGTTGGCTCTATATCAACGAGATCACACATCAAAGCTACATAACTAGGGTATGGATTTGGATTATTTATTTCTTTAATGGTTCCTTCTGGGACACCATGTATTCTTTCTTCTTTGATTACTTCATGATCCCAGGAAGGTTTTCTCTTACGTGAGATCATTTCACTGGTTAATTATTTAGGTATCTGAGGTTCTTTCATGTAATGATCCTCAGGAATCTATTCTTCTTCTTCATTCCTAAATGGTTAAGGACCTTATGCAGCTCTGGGAGTTTCATGCTCCTTTTCATCTTCCTTATCTTTCTTTGATTTTCTGAAAGTTGTATCTTCATCAAAGGTGACATCTCTACTTAATTTAATTTGATGATATGTTAGGATATAGATTCGATAAGATTTTGATTGCTCACTATATCCTACAAACAATCCATTATTTCTTAAAGGATCTAGCTTTGATCTTTTCTCCTTGGGAATGTGTATGTATACCGGAAAACCAAATATATTTAGGTGACTGACTTCAGGATTTTCTCCGATAAACATCTCTCCTAGAGTCTTGTTTCCAAGGGTACTATGGGAAATTTTGTTCTGAACATATACTAATTTTTTGGTTGCTTCTGCCCATAGGTACATAGGTAGATCTTTACCATGAATCATGGATTTTACAACTTCCATGATAGATCTATTCTTTCTTTCTGCTACACCATTTTGTTGTGGATTATAGGGAATAGTTAGCTCCCTCTTAATCCTAGATTCCTTGCAGTACTCATTGAGTTCACTTGATGTTAATTCTCCTCTATTATCTGATGTTAATATCTTGATCCTCTTTTCAGATAGGTTTTCTACAAGGGACTTAAACTCTTTGAACCTTTCAAACACTTCATCCTTATTCTTCAAGAAATAGATCCAAGTTTTGCGGGAGTAGTCATCAATAAAGGAAGCATAGTAAACATACCCGCTTAATGAAGTAGTCTGCATTGGCCCGCATATATCTGAATGAATAATATCTAAGATCTCGTTTGCCTTGTTGTCACTGTTTGGATAAGGGTTCTTAGTATTCTTTCCTTGTGCACATCCTTTGCACACTCCTTCATGATCTATCTGAATCTTCGAAAAACCTATCACAACCTTTCTCACAATTGGCAATGATTTGTAATGTATATGAGCAAGCCTTCTGTGCCATAGCTCACATGGGATTATGGTACTTGTCATCAATGCTGAATCTACATGTCCCTTTAATATCTAGAGTCCTCCTTCTTCAACTCCAATCACTATTTCATCATCTATAGTTTTTCCTTTTGTCCACATGAGAACTTCTCCATCCACAAAAGAAACTCTGAACCCTTTATTATATAAGGCCACGTTAGGAAGAATGTTCTTCTTTAGTCCTATGACATATAGGACATCCTTCATTTTCATGGACTTTCCAGAGTCCAACTTATAGGAGGATTTTCAAATTCCTTTGATGGGATATTGCTAATCATCTCCAAGCATTATGCGGGGATTCCTTTTGTACAAGACATGAGAGTGAGTCCTTGTAACCTACCATGTTCTTGGAAGCACCACCATCTACTAACCATGTGTCATTCCCTGGTGAGACTGAACCTGTAAGTGCAGAGATCAAGACATATTCTTCACAGGATATTCATTTTCCTTAGATCTTTCCTCATCTTCTTGATCATTGTCTTCAACAGCATGAGCCCGGAATCTTTTCTTCTTCTTGACTCGTTCTGCCTTCATGGGACAATTTATAGCAATGTGTCCCATCTTATGACAAGTGAAGCATTCATAATTTGAGATGTCTTTATTGGACTTCTTAAACCCTTGAGTCTTTCTAGGAGGATGGCCATAACTCTTTTTCTTTTTCTTTCCTTTGGTATGGACTACCAAAGCTTGATCCTCATTTTCATTTAGCTTCTCTTCTCTGGCTACTATTATTTCTTATTCTTGAACACATTCTTCCCATAACTGTCTGAACTTGGTTAGTCTTCTTCTTGAGAATATTCATCGGATAAAGGATTCCCAATCTCTTGGAATACCATTCAAGGTGGTCATTACAATTTATGCTTCTTCAACCATATCATCAATAGCTTCCAACTGCTCCTTGATTTGAGCTACTCTTGTGGAATATGATTGCATGGTTTTTGACTTTTGAGCCTTTACACATTTGAGGTGATTCCTCAAGGTCATCTTTCTATTAATGTTTCTTCCTTCAAATAAGTCGAATATAGAATCAAACATTTCTTTTGGTGTCCTCCTTGAGGATACTTGAGGGATCAAGTTATCTTTGATGGAGTCAGCTATTATCCTCTTAGACTTGATCATATACTTCTTGTATTTGGACTTAGCTTCAGTTTCTTCTAGTTCCGTCACTTCCTCCTTTATAAATTCTTCTAGATCATTTTCTTCTAGGATGAGCATGATCCGATACTTCCATGCTATGATTTTTTCAGCACCCTCAAGCTTCTCATCTAGCTTGGTACTCTTTGTCATATTTTAACAAAATGAGAAATTCAAATGGAATTAGAAGAAATAGTACTTACTTGATGAACACAGCTTCTGGCTAACCTTCTTCGGGATGGTTTGATATAGAAAACCTAAGTTTTCAGTTGGGATCACTGGTAGGGATGATTGATGGAAAATATGCACCTTCCCAAGGTGATCTAGACTATATCTTTATTTTTCTGAGATTGATGAGAGTCTCAGGAAAACTAAAGCCCTAGTTCTTTCCAGCAATAGTATCTGGTCCAAAACTGAGACTTCTTGGAATTCAGTTTTGTTTTCATAGAAAGATGCACCCTTCTGGGGCGAGTTGAGTGAGCCCTCATTTTTGGTTGATCTATCAAGGGATTTGTTTATAGTAACAAACCCTAGATATGCAGTGTCTCCTTTCAGGGAAGCTCTGATACCATGTTAACTTTTTTCTTAATTGCTTAGATGATATCTTAAAACAATTTTTACTAGTAGGATCATTGAAAGAACAACAATCATAGTAACACAAAGAACACAAAGATTTTCCTCGAGGAAACCAAAAAGGAGAAAACCCCGCAAAACTTACTCATTATAGAACTCAACCAACGTAGTGTAAAACCTAGACAAATGTTTTTCTCTTCTTTCTAGCGCACTTGTTCTTCTCTCTCTTGAAAACTTGCTTGAGTGAGTGTATACAAATTAAGCAGAGTGCCTCCCTATTTATATTTGTCACTTGACTTAACCTAGTACCTAATAGGGACGACTTGTCTAACTGACAGGGTCGACTTGTCTAGCAAGACACCAAAAATAATATTTATTATAATGACACATGGATACTATTGACCCGACTTACATCCGAAGGTTTACATTGATTCTTTCAATTACTCTTACATGACCAAACTCATCTCTTGATGGAGGGATACGATAAATACATCTGGAATATCTTTCGAAGTTACAATACTTTAAGACTTTGTCTGTGAAAAATTTTGTTCAACGCATTTGATATTAGAGTGAGTATGATCCATCCTTTAGCCGTTATTTTTAGACTTCTTCTAAACCTAGCTTTTGGCCATCATTTTCGGGGTTCCCAAAAATCTAGGACCTTGTTCAAAAGCATGTCTTTGGCCCGAAGAAGATTCAGTCACAATTTTGAAGCAAATCAAGTTAATCTAAAATTATATTATTCCTTTGCAAAATTCAAAGACCATAAATCAAGGAATATAAGTATACGAGAAGGGAAATAAAAAAAAGAATAGAAAAACAAACAACACATAGTTTTATATAAACCACTCATGGTTTGTATAGAGGAAGAATAAAAGAAATAAAGTTTAAAAAAAGTAAAGAAGAAAAGAAAGGTAGAAAAATAAAAAAAATGATAATTATTAAACCAATAAATGGTTTTATGAAACCACACATGGTTTTATTTAGTATATTAAAATTATACAGGAGTTTTATAAGGTATATACGAGGAAAAAATTATTTTTGATAAAAATAAAAATATATTATATATATTTCATAAAGTGCAAAGAGACATCCAAAAAAACGATTTTTTTTGACAAAAACATCAAAATGGAGTTTAATGACAAGAAGGAAGAATGATTCCCTCAAACTTTTAAAGAATACATGGATGCAGTATTAAAAGTTTATGGTGTTATTCAAGGAAATTGAATGTCTGCATTGTTATTTGTCTGACCACCAAGAAAAATTACACAAATGTTGAACTAACAAACCAATTAAAGTTTTCAGAACTAGATGTATTTGAAAATGACACGATTTTTTCTGATGTTAAATATGAAAATAAGAACCTATAGCTATATATTGATGATTACAAGTCCATAACTCAATTCAATGTCGTATAAATGCATCAACACCAAGCTGATATAATTCTTGGGTCACCTTGGATGGATACATTTGGTACCTTCGTGTTCAACATAAGGAAAACGTTTCTAACATTTCCTTATAAAAAGAAGAAAATCACATTTCAGGATGTTACCATGAATTTTGATTCAGAAGTTGTGTCATCTGAATACTTCAAGGATATCTCAAAGGTGATTTCATAAGAAGATCATACATGAATTCAGAAGATGCAAAAAGAGTTCGATAAAGTCATCATGGATAAATAAGAAGAGATCTATTGTCTAAGGGATCATAAATAAAATTATTTGTTCAAATCAAGAACACAAATGATAAAATACAGTGCAATCCAAATTTAGAAGAGGGTAATCAATAATTCTAGGAAAAATTATCAAGAAAAGACGAAGAAAAATCCTCCTTGAATAAGGTTAATCAAGAATCGGTAAAGAAAATAAAAACGTTAAGAGAAAAAGAGCAAGAGAATCAAGATGCTCAAAATGAAGTCGATAAATCAGATTATAAGGAGGAAATCTTACGCCTAAGGAGACACAATCAAGACTTAGTTATAAAAATTAGAAAACTAAAGCATGACAAGAAATATTTACAAGAAGAATTAGATTACAAAAAATCAATTGTCGACAAAGAAACAATGAATGACCCAATAAAAAATTCATATAATTCTCAAATTCAAACACCAAAAAGAGGAACACATATAGACTCATTTGAATTATTATCAATCCATAAGTCTCCAAAAACACAAAAATTTGAAGTTTCTACAAACACTCCACAAGCAACTCGAATACCTTATCATTATCTAAAGAGTCCTTATGACCGACGACAAAGTCAAGAGGAAAATAAACAACATTCTTCTTACAGACAAACCAACTACCACATTGAAAAAGTATGAAGACAAAATCAAAAACTTGTATGGAAGCATAAATTGAGAAGCTCTATCCGAACAATCAATCAAAAAACAATTCCATTGAAGGTAGATATCAAATGGACCACTTCACAAATGACACAACATTTTCACTCAATGTTTAAAATAATGCATCGTCTCATTGCATCAAGCGTCACAGCTACCAACACAAAAGATCACAAGAAATCGTTACGAGCAAGAACAATGGATAAAGGTCTTCCATGATGATGCTTGGATGACAAAACATCTCTAAGTGGAAGGCAATGTTATATAAAAAATATAACATAATACACTATATATAAATATAAATATAAATCATAATAATAATAACAACAATACTAATAATAATAAAAATAATTAATTTATAAAGAGGTTTTATAAAAAGGAGGTGTCTTATCTAAAAGACGCGACCATTAGAAAAGTGGGTATATATATAGCGAACCTTCAAGTTGTAATATCATCATATCATATCTCATATTCATAAATTTTACTCATCATTTATTATGGATTATTAGATATTCCAAATGTTTGTGGTAATATTTGTGTGAGCGAACTTTTGTTTGGATCAAGAAAATTGAAAGAGTAAAACATGTGCTTGAATACATGTTTTTCATGTATGTGATGGACAAGCCATCCAAGTGGGAATATTATATACACTTTGTAGAGTTTGCATATAACAATGGGAAACAAGTATCACTCGGAATGGGCCCATTTGAATCTTTTTATTGAAGAAGGTGAAGGACGATAATGACTTTGGATAATACAAGGAACATAATTATACTTGGTCCATAATTTCTTACATAAATGGAACAAGAGGTTACAAAGATTTGACATAGTTTAAAGTTAACCAACGATCTACAAAAAATATATGTAGATAAGAATTGAGTGCATTGGGAATTCAATGTTGGGGATCATTTTTTCCTTCGAGTGAAGCCAAGGAAGAGTTCCTTGAAGCTTGGAAGTTGTGTCAAGCTATTACCAATAGATTGTGGGCCATTTGAAGTGCTTGAGTGGAAGGGCCGGTTGCCTATAGAATTGCATTTCCTACTAACACTAGAGATCATAATGTTTTTCATGTTTCTTTGCTTAGGAAATATGTACATGATCATAACCATGTGATTGATTGGGATGCGTTCTGGGAAGAACCCAAGGGAGAGTTCCAAACTTATCCACTATACATCCTTGACAAGAAGGTATCATTACTCCATAATTGAGGCATCAGATAGGTAAAGGTGCAATGTAATCACTTTGGTCTTGACAAGGCTACATGGGAGTTGTAGGATGCTATGAGATATGCATATCCATTTTTATTCTAATTTTGAGAAAACACAGAGGATGGTGTTATTCCAATGGGGGGGTGTAATACCCCTAGTTTTGACATGGAATGTATTGAATCAAAATTATGTTAATAATGTAAATATGCTAGTATGGATTCCTAATGCAAAAAATTGACTAGTGCATGGCTAGGCATGCATGATGCAAATATTTCTATTTGGACCACATGGTTGGCTTGTCATGATAAATAAGAAGCATGTAAATATTATGTTGGAAAAATAATAAAATGGTCCAAGATGGTTGTGTAAAGAAAACTATAGGGGAAGAGGAAAAGGGGACTATGGGATATCAAATCCTATATTTCCAAGTGTCAAGCTTAGAACTAATCTAACTGTTCCCATGAACCTTATATGAGAAAATTACTTCCTTTTGATTATTAAATCCAATCATTGCATGTGTGAGGTTGGTGGGGAAAGTCTCCTCATATAGTTATGGGAGCATGGAGGTGAATGTACTTCTATGACAATTTTGTTAGCGAACATAAGTCCTTTCTTTTATGGTCAGAAGTCATGTTAGTTGTCTTTTTATCATTCTCTCATATTTTTTAGAGTACACCACTCATTATCTCATTATTATTACTCATACAGATTTACACTACGTAGAATTTGTCCTCTTGTTATTCATTATCATTACCATATTTTGCATTAACCCATAAATTCAAATTTGGAAGGAGAACTTTAAATTTGAGAGAAAAAGAGATGGTTGCAAGTGAGCCTATACAGGTTGGCAAATATGGAAACATTTACCCATTGATGTTTGCTACTTATGCATGCTAGGAATCCAAGAAGTAATGTTACAAGAGTTTCTCCAACATATAGTAGATTGGACTCTTACTACACACATTGGTAAGCACTATAAGGGTTGGATCTCCTGAGGGAGCAATGCAAAAATGGATCAATAAAGGTAAACGTCGTCCTTGGGAAAAAATAAACTGTAAATTATCCCAAGTCGGGGCCTTATTTTCCAGAAAACACCACATAGAGAGACGTGTCTTTGGATGGTAATTTAGTTTCCATAAATTTTTCCACCACCACTCCCCTTCCAATTGAATTCCGTCTGCACTCAACATAATGTAGATTTCCTTGGGAGTATAGACACCTCACGGATCAATGTCCCAAACTAGTTCATCAACCATCTCATTAAGCCGGATTTGAGACCTGTTTAATTCCCCCAAGTAAAACTCCAAGGTCCTCTCATCTTGATCATCCAGACCAAAATGTGAATCCCTCCTCCAATTATGAACCCGTAACCTCCTATGAACCAGATCGACCAATTGATATAGATAGAAGATCCCCCTCTTCCTGAGCTCCTCAATAATGCACCCCGAGAGAATGTGTTGTTGTACACTACCCAAGCAAGGGTCCTCACTGATTCTTAATTTTCTACCATTACCAAAATGCCAAGCCAAATTTGATTCCAAAATATGAAAAGATTGAACCACCGCCTTCCAGATCACCGACCCCCCCCATGGGGACTTCCCAGGGTTCCTAATCCAATCCTTAATGGAATCAGGCCAAATATATTTATGTGCTATCACCTGGGTCCAAAGAATGTTAGTTGATATAAGCCGCCATCCACCTTTTGTAGCCAAGGCCTGAGCAAAAAGAAAGATATTTTTCAAACCCCAACCACCCAACCCTTTAGGTACAACAATCCTTTTCCATCCTACCCAAGGGGTTACCTGGGTTTCCTTCTTCTCACTCCATAGAAATATGAAATAAGTCCAATGAGCAGCTTCCAGAATGCCTTTTGGTATCCAAGAAAGAGACATCCAGTATACAGGGATTGCCTCTAAAACTAACTTAACCAGCCCCAATCTATCAGCACGAGAGAGCCACTTATGGCTCCAAACTCTCAACCTCTTTTACAGTTTTTGCAACAACCGCTTCCAATCTGACTTTTGATATTTATTTGGTTTTAGGTGAAAACCCAAATACTTTAAGCCTGAGTACAAGTCAGTAGGATTAAAAGAAAAAAGTATGTTGAGTTCCAGCCGCTCCTCAACCCTCAGAAAATGTGTGGTGAGGGTTGAATTTCCAACATTAACATCCATCCCAGTGGCCTTAGAGAACAGATCCAAAATCTCCCTAAGGGTATGAGCATCCCTCATTGAACCTGAACAAAATATTAACACATCATCCACAAAGAGAAGATGGGTGATGGGCAGGTTCTGGGAAAATTTAACACCATTCATATTTCCTTGATGTTTGGCCTCCTTTAAATCCCTGCTCAAACCCTCCGCAACCAGCAAGAATAAGAGTGGAGACAAGGGACAACCCTGTCTAAGCCCTTTTTCAGCATGAAAAAAAGGAGATTCCTCCCCATTAATTAAAACAACAAATGAAACTGTAGTTATACAAATCATAATCCATCTTATAAAACCAATACCAAAACCAAGGTGGGTCAGTAGCATACAAATATACTACCAACTTACTTTATCATAGGCCTTGGAGAGGTCAATTTTCAAAACTGCCCCTTTAAGTTTCAAAGTTTTCATACCATGGAGACCTTCCTAAGAAACCCCAATAGCTTCATGGATTTTTTTGCCTTCGAGGATGCCAAACTGTTCCGCAGTGATATGTGCTAAAAGGATGACCTTGAGCCTTTTAGCAATAATCTTTGACACCAACTTCTAAATACAGTTGCAGAGAGATGTGGGACAAAAATCCCCCAATGAATTAGGATTGTCTAATTTAGGAATCAAAGCAATGAAGGTCGATTTAAAGATAGCAGGGATCCTCCCTGATACTCTGGTATCTTCGACCACCTTCAACAAATCCAATCCCAACAAATTGAAAAGCGCCAGAAATAATTCAATCGACCAGCCATCTGGCCCTGTGTTTTTGTCCTTTTGAAAGATGTGAAGAACTTCCTTCAATTCCTCTTCCGACACTTCTTCCATCAGAGCCCTGTTATCCTCCTCTTCCACAAATATTGAAAATAAATGAGAAACTCTGATAACTTCTGCAATAGGGGCTTGTAAGGGACCAGTAAACATGGTCGTAAAATGATCAACACCAGCCTTTTCCATCTCCTTGAAGGAGGTTTGCTCAATACCTGTCATGTCAGTCAAGCTCAAGATAGTATTATCTGCCTTCCTTCCATTTTCGTAGATGTGAATTTTTTTTGAATTATCGTCCCCATGCTCCAGCCAAGTCGCCTTGCTCTTCAATCTCCAAGTTTCCTCCTTTTCCAACAGAAGTGTATTCCTTTTGCCTTCCAAACGAACCAGATTCGGCTTTGATTCTTTAGTCATCAATCCCCCTCCCACCCCTTCATAAATCACAAGAAGATCAGCTTCCACCTGCTTTAATTCAACATCCTCCCGCTTCCTCCTCGCCACATACCACTCCTTGATAGCTCCCTTCAAAAGTTTGATGTTGTCAGCAAACTGGAAACCAACAGTACAAGGGCTCTCAAGGTTGAAAGGTTTCCACCTAGAATAGATTAAAGTTCTGAAGGAATCATCCTTGAGCCAGATATTATTGAACTTAATAGGACTAGGGGGCTTATTAAGCCCTTTCTTTAATTACAGAAAAAATGGGAAAATGGTCCAATGCTCCTCCACTCCCCACCCACTGCCTGAGTTGAAAGAGTCTGTCCACTAATTGTTCTTCCACCAAGAAAAAATAAATCCTCTTAGCCACTCTTCCTTCCCCACACCTATTATTTCTCCAGGTTGGTTTGAGCTTGACAGGCTCAATATCCAACATATTCTTCTTCATCAGCTTCCTAGTGAAATAACCAGTCAATAAATCCACACGAGCACGAGGACCCCAAACTTCTAAAAGACCTAGAGAGAAATTAAGATCTCCTCCCAAAATCACCGAGTCCCCAACCAATAAGGGGCTATTGAACAACAAATCCTAGAAGGGGATTCGATTGAGATAGGGCCCATAAATGTTGAAGAAAGTAAAGGATTCTCCTAAATCCAACGCCGGAAAATTTAGCCCAAGAACCGACTCCATACCCCAAGAGTTTAGTGACTTCACCATTCTTTCATTCCACCCTACAACAAAACCACCAGAATGTCCCCTAGCATCCAGAGTCTCAAAGGTCCACCCCGGAAACCAATATTCTGTTGAATATTGTAACTTCAAAGGATATTATAAATGTATTTTATTGATGTAACCCAAGGGAGATGTTATTATTCCTCTGGCAAGGTGTTACTATTGCATTTGGTCATCATAGAGTCATGAGGTAAAGCCTCAATTGTAAGTCGGGGCAATAGTACCCTAATGAATATAATATAATATTGTATTGAGTCTTCCTAAGTGAAGTCGACCCACTTAGTTAAGTAGGGATGACTTATTAGGTTAAATGTCAAGTGACAAAAAGAGTATAAATAGAGGAGATGTGTTCCTCATTTAAACACACACTCACTTGTACACAACGCATAAAAGAGAGAGATATATATCTGCTAGAGGAGGCGCACCTGTATAGGGTATTGTATTTTACTTTTTGTACATCCTATACAAAGGAAGTTTTGTTGCGTTTTCTTCCCCATGAGGGTTTCCCAGGATAAATATTTGTGTTTTTTTGTGTGGCTGTGCTTGACTATCTTTCAGTGATCTTTTGCTTATGGTTATGCTGTTATGATGCTAAATGTTATAAGATATGATATAACCATTAAAAACTTAACACATACCAACCTTTATTTAACAATAACACCTACACCTAAAGTCTCTTGTAACATTATAACATCTGGATGCTCAAGAATAACCACCCGTTTGAGATTTGATCTTATACGGGGACCATCAAGACCCCGACAATTAAAAGACATAATCTTCATCTACGACACTTATTATGGGATTACACTACTCTAAGTGCCCATTCAATTGATAATTGCTTCCCTTCCTGTAGATCCTTCTTAGCCTTGGACTGAGCCTTATCCAGAAATGATTTTCTACCCTTTCCTTCTTTTCCCTGGTGTCTTCCCTTCCCCAACCCACCCGTGGATTTTTTGGCACTAGATCTCAGGAAATAACCAGAATCCGAGGACTCTGAGGAGAGAGGTAGGGGTCATCTTAAAAAATGATGGGATCTGGGTTTAGAGTAAGCGGTAAACCCTTCGAGGGAGAAATGGGTAATATGGAAAGGGGGGAAGAGGTGCAAGGAAAATGGGGAGATAGAGAGAGCTTCCTTTAACCCTCCACCCAATCCAAACCAGATAAAGTTACAATACTCAGAAAAAAAATTTAAAGGACCAAGAGAGGGGAAGAGAAGTAATACTCAGGAAAGTAGTCCCCATCAACTGTTGGACCTCCACCATCCGACCATCATCCGCCACAGGCGGAGAAACCATAACATCCTCCTCCTGACTGTTGTTATCCACCTCTTCACTAGCGGGTTCACTTCTAGGATCCAGAGAGGATGAAGGCTGAGATGAGGGAAATCTAGAGACTTCCTCCACCCTCGAGCCTTTCTCCTTTTCACCTCTTTATTGACGTCGACCATTAAGAGTGCGCAGAGGGAGTCTACACTCCGATGTAGGATGTCCATAGGCATGTCATCTACGACATATAAAAGGCACATTTTCATAATCCAACAATTGCTTAATCACATACGACCCCCAACTGAGACACATGTCTTCCACAAGCCCCTCCCTGACATTAATATTGACCAATATTCATGCAACTTGCCACTGTTTAGTCTCCACAAAAGAAAGATCAGCTTCAAGGAAGGTCCCAAGGAGATTACCGATATTATGCAGATGATATTATGTCCAGTAGTGAAGCGACAACCCTGACAATCACACCCAGAGAGGCATTGTATCCACTCTTTCTCGGCTGGCATCAAAAAGTGGGTGCCAAGGTTTGAGAAGGAGTGGAGTATGATCAAGGGCCCAATTTCGATTCAAAACCCACTGCACATGATATTATTGCCTGAAATCGAAAGCATACCACCCCCGCGTGAGGGTCACAACCTCCAACACATACCCAATAGCCGCTCTCCAATTCACTTCATCCCACCCAACCACTGTGTTGAGGGAAAAGTTCCTCCCCATGGCCCTGCCCACCAAATTCCAGTTCTTCATGAGTAAAACCTGCTCCCAACCAATATCCTCCCCTAGGACGTAGTTGACCGCCACCTTCTTCGATTTCATCCATCTCTTCCTATTCCTTTTCACCGAACCCCTCCTGGGATCCTTATCATCTGATTCATTGCTATGGCCCGAGCCCTTACCCCCCCCCCCCCCCCCCACCACCATAGCTAGGGAAACTACTCTTCACAGGATCCCCAATGTGACCAAACGATGCTCCCAAAACATTCCCTCCAACCGACCCACCACCTGTTCCACTCCCCAACAGTACAAAACGCCCTGCGCCTCCAAAACCATTGACCCCAAAACCTTCACCAAAGGCTACACTGCCCTGAGCCTTCGCATCAAAAATCGAGGGCAAACCAAAACTAGCCTGACCTCCCACATCATTCCATCCATGCCTCCCTAACAATTCCACCAAGTGGTTTCCCCCCGAGTACACCTGACAACCCTCCTGAGGTGCTGATGGAGAAAACGGAAAAACCAAAAAATCAGAAGGAGAGAAAATTGCCTCCATTTGTACAAGCTAAGAGAATGCCAAAACTGTTTCATCAAATCCAAAAGGTGGAAGACCTTCCACATCCCCCAAATCCTTTCCTCCTGGAAACCTCCAAATGTCCCTCTCCTCCAGCTTGAAAGATGGAGAAAGAAAGCTTTAGTAACCAAAATACTTGAAATTTTGTGGCGGAAGGGTATCACCAAGCTTGAAAGATGGAGAAAGAAAGGCAAGAAAGAATCCACGAAGTGTTTCCAGTGGGATGAAATCCTCCCTTCAAAAGCTACTTGGAGTGAAGGTATATTTCACACGCTCATCCAAAACTCCAGCTTAAGAAACCTGTAAAAGAAATCTACAAAACCTTGCAAATAGGGATTAAATGTCGATGCTTATCCAATAATGAATGCTCAATAAAAATATGAAATCAAACTAGAATCATAAACTCATAAGCATTCTGCAATAATAAGTAATCACAGGAGTATTACTTCTTATTGTATCAGAAAAACGATTATCTTCAAAACCAACAAATCCCGAACACATACAAACTTAAGAAAATCCACAGGTTACCTCAATATTACCAATGAAAACACATGCAAACACCATAGAGCTGACTTGATTTAGCCTCCAAAGACTTTTATTTACTCAACAATCGAAATTACATATCATAAGAGCAGAAGTTCAATGCCCAAATCATCTGTGAAGAATGAAGAGAGGTTTCCCGCTTAAATAGAAATCTGGCAAAGAGAGGGGAATGCATCTCCTCAAGGATGTGCTAGCTCCAAGTGAGTTGGTTGTGGGTTGTAGAAAGGTTGGAATGAGTTGGATAAAGGCAAAAGGAGAAGAAACTTCCAAAACTTTGGAATCCACATCACCAAAAATCATCCACATCACCCAAACTTCCATCTCTCCTGGGATTTGTGCCCCCACTTGGAGAGGAAAGTACCAAACTCAAAAAAATCTCCGAATTGGCAACATCTAACTTGTCCCTCTTTCCCTGCTACTTGCCAAAATGATTTTTCAAGTCACCTAACTCTTTTTTGGAAATTATCTTTTATTTTTTTAATTGCCGAATTTTTTAATATTTCATTTTTTCTTGGGTTTTTGGGTTTTTCGAGTAATTATTAATTTTGGGGTTAAATAATTACTCAAAATATTAAGAAAGTGGGTCTAAGGGTTAAGTGGGTGCTCTGAGTTAGAAAATGAGCACTCTCATGGAAAAAATTCTCCTAGCCACACTTTTATGACTTTTTACATTTTTACAATTAACTTATAAAAAATAAGGCTGTAAAAACGGAAATTAAAATTTATTTTTTTTCGGAAATTTAAAAAAAACCTATGGAGGACTTAGGACATGTTCATAATGACTCAAAAAAATGATTATAATGGTAATATATATCGACACATAGGTTTTAATAACCTCTTAAAGCTTAATTAATAAGGCGATTATTCCAGCTTTAGAGGTTTGACTGAAAAACTCAAAAATTATTTATTACTTAAAAACAATAAATAATTAACAAGGAAAAAACACCGTAGAATAATGCATTAATAAATAAGTCCTAATAAGCCAAACTTTTTACATAAAGTCATCATGCTAAATCATTTTACGACAATTCCCCATGGGGTATGAACATGTTTAAAACTTTTAAAAAATGGCCTAGGAAGGCCTCTAAGGACTTTTGAACTCTAAATTTTAAACAAGTAGTTGTTCATATTTGGCGGCTCGTTTAAAAATCCAACTTAATGCAACTTTTTTTATTTTATTTACGAAAACGGTTAAAATTTTTTAATTAAAGACTGGCAAAGAGGCTGCCAGGGCCATTACAATGCATATTCATAACTACTATCCTGAGCTTCATCTCCAATACACACATGGCTAATACTGTGCTGGGTCGTATCTTTCTAGGTTCTGCATTTGCTGGTGAGGTGCAGATCAGAGCAGCCTTAGTGTTAGGGAATCAGGTGATTTGAAGTTTCTCCATTTACAATTAGCTGGCTCTTGCTCAAGAAAGTGCCCCGGTTGGCCTCAGCATCCACTAGATTGTTGAGATTCCTTAGCACATGATAAGCCTTGTAAGTGCTGAAGTGCGTCAGAAGGAGGACCTTCCTGTACGTTTGGCCAAGGTTAATATCCGTTGGCCCTTTCTTAGTGTGTAACGCTTTAACAATTAGCCTGGAGTCGCCAAAGATATTAATCTTCTGGATGTTCAGCTTCCTGGCTTGGTTTAGCCCTTGCCACATCACAAGAAACTCAACTTGATTGTTGGAGGCGTATCCTAGTCCCCATGCATGGGACATATAAAGATTGCTAGAGGGCTCAATGATGGTGCCTCCTCCTCCAGCTTGACCAGGATTCCCTTTCGAGGCTCTGTCAAAGAAGAAGCTCCATTCATCAAGGGCTGACCTCCACTTAATAAAATCCTGTTCATCCAACCTAATTTCCTAGTTTGCCTTTTGAGGAGGTTTGATTGCTTCAGTGGTTTGCTGGTTCAGGTTGAGCTCCCTAAGCCAGCGATCTTCTTCAGGAGAGAGGTTAGTCGAATTTTTGATGGAAGGCTTAGCGCTTAGAGCTTCTGACATCATAGTCCGGGCTTTAACAACAACTTGAGGAGTAAGTCTACTTTCCTCTTTAAAAATTTTGTTGTTCCTCTCTAGCCAAATTTTCCAGCACAGAAATTTGGGAGTCCACATCCACGCGAGCTTGAGGAGATTTTTCTTGCTCAGATTGAAAGGAGAAAGAGAATTCCAGTTGCTTATGAGCTCCGTTACTGAGTTTGGCAGTCTTTCAGCAATTCATCCTGTCATAATCCCCCATACATCTTTAGTGAAATCGCAGATGAGAAAGAGATGCTCGGTAGTTTCTTCAGCGCGATTACACAGAGGGCAGAGTGAAGGCCCTTCCCAGCATTTCCTCTTAAGATTGTCGCTGGTCATAATGCTGTTATGGAGCAGGGTCCATTAAAAAATATCAATTTTGGGAATTGAAGGGAAATTCCAGAGAGTTTTCCATGGGGCTGGATTAGGAGAGACCCAAGGCATCTCCAAAATAGCAGCGTAGCCAGCAGCTGCTGTGTATTTCCCGGATCCTGAACCCCAACCACGTTTGTCTTTGGATCTAGCAGTATGGGGAAATTTCCCTTGAAGAAAATCCAACAGCATTGAAGCTTCCTCCTCGAACTCTTCTGGGTAGTCTCCTAGGTTCCAGCTTTCCCAGGATTCATGGTCATCGTTGCTCCAGACGGAGATGTCCCACAGAGTGCTGCGATTTTTGGCCAGGAGCCACGTTTTGATATTCCCCAGGTTGTTTAACTCATTGAGAGGCTGATCCCCTAGGATAGAGTCCTCCCATATTTTAATTTTTGCACCATTTCCCGGAATCCACGTGAGCTTTGATATGAAGTGAGGAAGGGCCCTTTTGCAGAGCGTGAAGATTGGGGATCCTTTCTGCATTTTTGTGGGTTTTTCAAGGCATCTCTCCTTGTCTCCTTTGAAGTATTTTTTCCTGAGGATTTGCTTGCTCCAAGTTCTTTTCCCAGTGATCATGTTCCAGAGAATTTTGCCACCCATGGCTAGATTTTGGGTAGCCACATTTCTGATTTGAAGACCACCCTCCATCTTTGGCTTCGTGACCTTGTCCGAGCTCACAAGGTGAAGCTTTTTCTCACAATTTCGACCACCTTCCCAGAGAAAGCGACGGAGCAGCTCATTAATTTTGTTTGTTATAGTTTTGGGAGCTAACAGAACAGAACATTGATAGATTGGAAGACTGGTAAGGACAGAGTTCATCAAAACAATCTTACCTGCTTTGTTGAGCCAGTTTGCTCCCCATGCATGGATCTTGTTTTTTAATTTGTACAGAAGAGGTAGCCAATGGACAACTTTGGGGGATGCTTTGAAAATTGGAATGCCCAGGTAGGTGAAAGTGTCCCAAGTTGTGATGCCTTCCATTTCCAGTATCCGAGATATCTCCAGCATTTCGCGCGGAGAACAATTCCAGCCAAAGATCTTACTTTTGTGATAGTTTATTTCAATTCCAGAGCTGCTTCTGTAGAGGTCAAGTTCAGTTTTAAAGTTCCTAGCTGTGTTAATATTGGCATCTCCCAGTAAAAGAGTATCATCAGCGAACTGGGCGTGGTTTACCTCCTTGACCTTTGGGATGATTCTGATGCCTGAGAGAGATCTGTTTTGAAGTCTTCTGTTCGATTGGAAACTTAGCACGGTGGCTTGAATGACAAAGAGCACATGGGATAGAGGGTAGCCTTGCCTTAATCCTCTTGAAGCCTGGAAAAGGTTGGTAGGACGGCCATTAACCAACGGGGCAATCCAGGGGGCTGATATGTAGGCTTTGACCCACTCTATAAATTTCTGATTGAACCCAAAGTTTCTCATGGCTGCAAAAAGGAAATCATGCTTGACTCTGTCAAAGGCACTGGCCAAATCCAACTTAACCACCATACCCTTCTCTTTTTTCCTGTAGCTGGTGTGAATGGCTTCTTGGACTAAGATAATGTTATCCAGAATCTGTCTTCCTCTCACAAACCCACCTTGATTTTTCGGGATCAACTTAGGCAGGATTCTTTGAGTCTGTTAGCCATTATTTTAGTAATGACTTTGTATCCCGTATTACAGAGGGAGATAGGTTTGAATCTGTTGAAGTTCTTAGCACCTTTTTCTTTTGGAATAAGGGCCAAGAACGAGGAATTAGTGCTGCCACCCAACTTGGTACCGTTCTAAGCCTTCTTGACCATTCTGTACAGGTCCTTTTTTATAATATCCCAGCAAGCGATATAGAACCGGGATGTGAATCCATCTGGTCCTGGAGCTTTGTCTGGGTCCATTTTGAAGAGGGCTTTCTTGATTTCCCGAATACTGACAGGGCTGTTCAGCATTAGGTTGTCATCATCATTGATCATGTTTGGAATCTCTGAAAGAGGGTAAAAATTCAGGTCCACTGGTTCCAGGTTTGGGGCTGAATAGAGATTTTTGAAGAAGGAATAAGCTGCCTCCTTGATGCCACTGAAATCCTTTATGACTTGATCTTGCATCTGAATTTCACTAATGGAATTATAGATTTTCCTAGCTTGGGCTTGCTTGTGAAAGAACAAGGTGTTTTTGTCTCCAGCTTGAAGCCAAAGTGTCCTTGATTTGACTCTCCAATATATTTCCTCTTCTCTGCAAGCTTTATGGTACTTCCTTTGAAGCTCAGCTTCTCAGTTAATCAAGTCAGGAGTGACTAGTAACTCTTCCAGGACCAATTGGTGTCTTTCTAAGGCCTTCTGAATTCTTATCCTTTCAGCCGTGGGAGAGCTTAGTCCTTTAGCCCAAGCTTTCAGATCAGCTTTGAGTCTTCTGAGCTTTCCTTCCCAGACATAGAAGGGGGAGCCATACACAGGGTGCTTCCAGGAATTGGACACAAGATCAAAGAAGCCTTCCTGATTAACCCAAATTGGGCTGAACCGAAAGGGGATAGGAGCTAGCTTTTCCCCAAGAGAAAGGGAGAGCGAAATAGGTTTATGATTAGAGGTGTAATGCAGGAGAATCTCGGAGGTCACCATAAGACCAAGGGTTAGGAAGGAAGAATGAATGAGGAAACAGTCAAGACGGGCAGCTATGTGGCCCAGTCCTATCCTTTTATTGGACCAGGTGAACTTTCCCCTGTCCGGAATGATATCTTCAAGCTCCCAATCCAACATCAAGTCTTCCACCCACTCTCTTGCAGGATCCCGGACTATTGATCCCCCTTTTTTTTCTGCCAGAGCAAGGGTTACATTTAAATCTCCAGCCACTACTAAGTTTTCAGGATTGTGCTGATTAAGAAATAATTTTAAGGAATCCCAACACTCTTTTTTTCTCAACAAAAGAGACAGGAACATACATATTAAAGAGGCTTACAAGATGACCGGATTCTTTATGGATCAGCTTGGTGAATAACCAGTGAATGGTACCTTCTTCTTTGACTAGTTCGAGTTTCGCAGAGTCCCAGAACGTTGCTAAACCTCCCGAGGCTCCTCTTGCACTCACAGCCCTACCCGGGCCTTTCTTCCAGAACGAGTTGCTTGCTCGGAGGAGAGCATCCTCCTCCATCTTCGTCTCCTGGATTAGGAGGACTTCATGCCTTGTTACTCTTACTAGATCCCTTATAGCTTCTTCTTTTAGAGTGCTGCCTAGTCCTCTGCAGTTCCAGGAGACGTATTGCATTATTTATCTGAATGAGAGGGATGGCCCCATTTCGGGGTCTTCCCTAGCTTCATCCTCGATCTAGTATTCATCATTTCTGGTATGGTATGCTGAGAGCCTTGAACCACATCCTTGTAGGACTGCTCTTCTCTTCTCTTCTTCTCGGTCTTCTGTCCACGCTTTGGTTGGTCTGGGGAGCCTGACGGGCTGCTTGCTTCAGTGTCTCCTTCCTCAGAGGATTCAGCTCCTGTTTCCAAGCCCAAACTAATATGTTCCTTTGACTAGCTGGAGACAACAGGTTGAGGGATTGGGTCAGTTGGGGCTTATGGCGCCTGAATTTCTTCAGCTTCTGGAGCGTTTGTGGGGTTTGAGCTTCATTGGGAGATTCCTGGTGACTAGGCTTTGAGCTGCCTACCTTTGGGGGTTCCTGGGCCATTTTCTCTTTGCTTTTGGCATTGTTAGAGGTTCTGCCTTTCTTTACTTTCTGCCATCCCTCAGCATCTTCTTTTCCAGCGGCCAGTTTGGGACAATGTCTTTGAAAGTGGCCATGCTCCTGGCAGTTCCTGCACTTGAAGGGTAGGTGCTCGTAGTCCAATTTCTGGTAGTGGGTCCAGGATCCAACGGTTAATTTTACTGCCTCAGGAAGGCCGGCTTCAAGATCAACTTCAACACAAATTCTGGCGCAGGTGTATTGTCCCTTGTTATCAACTTTGTCAATGAAACGTCCGATTCCGTTCCCTATTTTCTGCAGAGATTCAATATCCCAGCAATGCACCGGAAGATTAGGAAGCCTAACCCACACTGACACTTCTTTAGGTAGATCGACCGAGGGGTCAAAATCTGGTGTCCATTTGTTCAGGTATAGACCCTGCGTTCCCATGAAGTAGGGGCCATTTCTAAAGATTAGGTCACGATCTTCTTCTGAGATGAATTCAAACACAAAGAACCCTCTTCCAACATGGTAACAAGTTACTCCATGTTTCAGATTGGGCTTCCAATTTCTCTGTATCCAATCATCAGTAGTCTTGGTGGATGGCCATAAGCCCATAAACTGTCCCACTAGGCCTCGCTTGGCCAATGCCAGGGCTATCTTCATTGGTTTTTCTTCAGGAAGGGCGATTTTAGGAATTTCCTCCAGCTTCTTGATAAATTTTGGGATATCCGGGGTAGAGGGCTTCTTGCCTCTGCTAAGGAGGAGCCTCCGATAGGCTTCCTCGTCCGATCTCAGAGGGGAGGGGGGGTTGGCCTCCCCTCCCCCAGGCGCCGCCATGACTGCTCAAGACACAGCTCAACCCTAACGCGCGCAGCCTGCTCTCGCCAGAAGCTCGATTTTGTGGTAATCCAAAGCCTTAAGAATCCCAACTTAATGCAACTTAGTTGTAACAAAATGCATGAAAAAACCAGAATCCAAGGTGATGAGTTGATTCAATTCCCAATTCTCAGCGTAATTTATTCATAGCAAGCAGATTCAAGTTTAGATGCACATCTAATTCAACCTCCAACTTCTATCAGTTTCACACATACAACACACTAGACTAATACCACGAAACTTAACTAGTTGCAAACTTTTTAAGGAGGAAAATGTCTGTGGTCGCTAGCGTCTTACTGATATTCTCCGTGTAGTTTCAGGTGATCTCGGTAACTCCAGACAAACCTAACACCATGTCAGAGAGACGCGAACATTAAGAAGCCTAATTAGTGCTGCCACAGCAGATAAAATGGCAATAATGTGAATTTGCCTTTGTTAAACTTTCATTTAACGGTTATTCTTCTCTGTTCGCTTCAGGTCATAGAGCTGATGAGTGCGAATAAAGAAGGTAGATGGCAGAGGAGAATAACGGTTATTCTCCTCAAACATCTTCTACCCAACTAAGCAATTAATTTAAAAAAAACAACTTCTACCCGACTAAGCTATTAAATACAAAATACAAAATTAAAGGAAGAAATCACTACAAATTAGAGTCACTCTCGGTAGCTAATGCACCGAAATGTATTATAATAATAACTTTTAATTAACGAAAAGCATATAAGTTTAATATACGATGATCATACCAATATTTTAAAATGTATTATAATAATAACATTTAATTAACGAAAAGCGCATAAGTTTAGTATACGATGATAATACCAATATTTTATTCTGACTTTGTCTAAAAACCCAACTCTGTTCAGGAAAAGAGTTTCATAGTGAACTCTACCACTATACCAATTATATAGAAACTTTGCCAGAAAAAAAAATGAAAAGTAGTGTGGTTTTATACCATTTTTTTTAAATATAAAAAAAAATTACCATACCTATTAAGGATTTAGAAGAGACCACATTGGATATATATTCATTATCGGTTTCGTCCATACTCTTTGAGCCAAGGGATATATGAGTTTACATGTTATTTAAAAAAACAAGTATTAGTATGATGTTGAGAAAAAAATAAAGTACAAACATTGTAATTGAGGATATTTAAACTTGTAAATTATCATTTCAAGTGGCTAAATTAATTCATCTCAACAATTCTACATGGTAAGGTTATGTGGAAGATCTTGTAACGTTTATCGATATTATGTTGTAACCTTTGTTACTAACAAAATAATAAAAAATAAAATTTTCATTATCCGCCAAAATAAATGTGAGTCTAGCCCCAAGGGTTAGCTCAATTGGTAAGACGTGCGCACACTCTCTCGGTTCGTAAAGAGGTCACGGGTTCGAGCCTTGAGTCCTTTGGGGTTAGGCCTTCTGCGAGGATGGCCACCTATACCATCCACTAATGTGGGGAAGTATTGCTGGGTTTCTCGTGGATCTTTTCATCTGAAATGTGAGCCACAAAAACAACCTAAATAAATGTGGGCCACAAAAACAACCTAATATGGGGGAGATGTTGTAATCTTTTTACCTAACAAAACAATAAAAAATAAAAAAATTAATTATCCACAAAAAAAAATGTCTTGAATTATCACAAAAAAAAATGTTGGCCTTGTCCTAAACAACCCATGGTTTTATTGTACATGGTTTAGAAGGGCTTTGTTAAAACCATGTGCAATGCCTCCTAAACAACCCATGGTTTTATTGTACATAGCTTAGGAGGGCAGCCCATGATTTTAGGAGGACTTTGCACATGGTTTTAAAACCATGTATGGAGGAGATGTTGTAATGTTCGCTTCCTAACAAAATAAAAAATAATAAAAAATATTATATGTCGGCCATTTAAATAATATTAAATGTTAATAATAAAATTATTATATGTCAACCATAAATAATATTAAATATTAATAATAAAAATATTATATGTGAGACCTTAAATAAAAAGGTGTGTCTTTTGGTTTGAATCAACCTTGAATCAACTTTGAGTGCAATATTGCCAACCTTTTAACCTACTACTCAATCATATAAATAAATAGTTAAACTAATCTAATCTACTACACAATTTTAAGAAAAATATATTTAATTTTTTAATTTATATTATATATAATATAACATCATTTTTTAAGCTAGTATCTACACAGAATTTAAACCTGAACTTGTGGTTTTATATACAATTTTTTTTATTTTTTCAAATATAAATTTTTTTACCATATTTATTAAGGATTTAGAAGAGACCATATTTAAATATTATTTATTAATGTAATGTTGATAAAAAATAAAGTGATTTTCATTTATCCTTTTTTTAAGCTATTATTTAGAGAAAATTTGAATTTGTTACTTTTCATTTACAATTTTTCATCTCAATTACCCATTATCAATAATATAGAATACAACATCACTAATATTTTATTTATATAATATGTTTGAATTTAATTTACAATATTTTCTTTATATTAAATTGAATTGTAATAAGAAAAAATTACAAAAAAATATATTAAATTAAAAATTAAAAATAATTATTTATTTTTTAATAATTTTTGTAACATACCCAAAATTCCTCAATGTAAATTCTGGGAAAATGGGGTAAATTTTTCGCTTTTACAATAACCAACATATTAAGTATGTTAGTCTCTTGAGAGTGTGTAATAACATAATTAAACACTACAATCATCTTCATGTATTCGTATAAACAAACTGTAATTAAATTAAATTAAGTTTCACTTAGTAGTTGACAAGAGGGCTATACCAATGACCATGCTAGTACAAAAATAATGATAAGAACCTATACCTCAAATATAGAATCACATTTTGTTTGAAATTAAGATTCGTCAAACTGCAATTCACTCTAATACATTTCTACATAAACGTATCTTATTTAGAATAGATAAAACCCTTACATTAGTCGCAAGGCTTATCCTTGAATGGGATAACCCAAACACATTAACCCGTTCTATTTCTTGTCGTCCATGCCTTCTATAGCCTGGGGACACAACTTCGGTAGGCACCGCTTGAAGTCATGCAACCTCAACATAAATATTAGAACCATATATCATCATACAAATTCAAAAGCATAAAACAAGATAGATCCATGTAACAAAGTTAATTTCTGCAACCACCACTTTATATGACTTAACATGCATATTAGTACTATAAAACCAAAAACGTAAGTTTATAAACAAGGTAATTTACATCCTTAAACAAATCTAGCTGATAAAGGTACTTCTTTCAATGTGGGCGACTAAAAACGTGTGTATGACTTTTCCTCCCAACCGTAGGTACTTCTTTAAAGTGGAAAATTAATTTTCTAAGGAAAGTTAAAAATTAAAAATGGCTTCCACTTCTGGTTCATTGCAAACTCCAATTTTTACAGGAAAAAATTATGAATATTGGCCTCTAACTATGAAGGCTTTGTTTAGAGGTCAAGATGTCTGGGAGATAGTCCAGCATGGTTATGCAAAACCAACAGACATGACAGCATATAGCAATCTCACACAGGCCGAGAAAGATGTCTTGAGGGAACAAAGGAAGAAAGATGGAAAGGATTTGTTCTACATACATCAAGCCATGCATGAAATCATACTCCCAAGAGTAGAAGCAAAAATTAATGCTAAGCATGCATGGGATACATTGGAGACCACCTATCAAGGTTTGGATAAGGTAAGGACATCCAAGTTGCAGATTCTGAGAAGAGATTTTGAATCTTTGTCCATGAAATATTCAGAGACTGTAGACACATTCTACACCAGAGTTGTTGGTTTGATAAACCAACTGAAATCTCATGGAGAAGCCATAGAAGACCAAAGAGTTGTTGAAAACATTCTCAGAAGTCTTCCCCAAGATTCGAAAACTTGGTTGTGACCTTAGAAGAACACACAGACATGTCGACGTTTACCATTGATGAGCTGCAAGCTTCACTTATCAATCATGAACACAGACTCAACAGAACACATACATCATTGGAAGGTGCATTCACAACACAGTCATCCATAAGTTGTAGTAGAGGAAGGGGGAGAAACAAGTTCATAGGTAGAGGAAGAATTTCTTCAAGAGGAGGACAAGGAAGAAGTCCTACAAATGTTGCTGGTAGAGGAGAAAATCAGAACCTAAGTCAGCCAAGTGGCCAAAGGTTTGATAAATAAAAAAATCAATGTCATTACTGTAAGAAATTTGGTCATTATGCATACGAATGCAGGAAGAAACAATATGACCAAGGAAGGCAAAGCCCAAATCAGTCGACTAGCACTAGCACTTCGATAAGTGCAATGTTAATGGCATCGACATCTCCAATTGAATGCAATGCTATTCAAGAAAGTCCACATCACACATGGTACTTAGATTCAAGTTGCAGCAATCACATGACTGGTAATTTGAATTTGTTTTCCAGTCTAGATAATTCAGTTCAAACTGATGTTACACTTGGAAACAATGTCCAAGTTACTGTTTTAGGAAAAGGCACTATTGATTTTCTAACCAAACAAGGGGAGAGTAAGTATATCACTGATGTCTATCATGTCGAAGGTCTTAAACATAATTTGTTGAGCATTGGACAGTTGATACAAAAAGGCTACAGAGTCTACATGGAAGATGATCACTGTGTGATCAAAGACAAGCGTCCAAGCGACCAGCTGATAGAAAAAGTGCTAATGACAAGAAATTGCTTGTTTCCATTGAGGATAGTTCCCGACATGAAAGGGAAGAAAAATACAGGAGATGCATTCAAGGCAGAAAGTAAAGAAACAGTTGAGTACCTCGACAAAAAAGAAAATGGCGGCGCTAATTTGCAAGCTACATTTCAAATAGAATTTTAGGATGAATCCTGGTTGTGGCATTTCAAATTTGGACATCTGAATTTTGGTGGGATGAAGCTACTACACACAAAGAATATGGTGAAAGGATTACCATTAATCGACAGACCAGAGAGGGTTTGTGAAGGCTACATTTTTGGCAAGCAGCACAGAGAGACTTTTCCAGTCGAAAAGTCTTATAGAGAACACACACCACTTGAAATTGTGCACTCTAATATTTGTGGTCCAATGCAAACATCATCTATTGGTGGCTGAAAATATTTTCAAACTTTTATTGATGACTACTCAAGAAAAACATAGGTATATTTCCTGAAACATAAATCTGATGCATTTGGTTATTTTCAGCAGTTCAAGGCACTCGTGGAGAACCAGAGTGGACACCGCATCAAGATCTTAAGGACCGATAGAGGGGGTGAATATGTTTCAAATGAATTTCTAATTTTTTTCAAGACCCATGGCATACATAACAATTCACTGCATGGTATACACCTCAGTAGAACAGTATTGCCGAAAGAAAGAACAGAACCATCATGGAGATGGCGCGCAACATGTTGGCAGCCAAGCATTTGCCAAATGAATATTGGGGTGAAGCAGTCGCAACTGTTGTTTACATTATGAATCGGTGTCTGACAAAGAGTGTGAAGAACAAAGTTCCCCAAGAAGCATGGACAAGTATGAATCATAGTGTTTCTCATTTAAAATTTTTTGGTTGTGTTGCATATGCTCATGTTCCAGATGAACCGAGAAAGAAGCTCGACAAGAAGGGACAAAAATGTATTATTTTCTACTATTCTAAAGACACAAAAGAATACAAGTTGTATGATCTCGTCACAAGGAAAGTGATAATCAGTCGAGATGTTCAATTTGTTGAGAATGAATCATGGGATAGAACCGTCGACACAAATGTCAAGATTGTGTCGAATGTCGACAATGATGATATGGAAGAGGAAGTGGTTCAAACACCACATGTAATTCAACCGGTCGCGGCATCATCGACTCCCATGACACCACGACATGTTTCAGCACAAGGACCATTGACACAAGTAGAAGCTCAAGCTACACTGACAAGCACACCAAGAGGACAACAGACTCCATCAAGCATTTCGTCGAGGTCGACATCGACAAAACCATTGAAGACAAGAAGTCTGCTTGAGATATATGAAGTTGGTACACCAAATTCATTCTCTCTCTTTGCATTATTTTCTCCTATATATGATCCACTAACATTTGAAGAAGCTGTTCGAAGAAGAAGTATGGGCACAAGCCATGGATGAAGAAATAGAATGCATTGAGAAGAACCAGACATGGGAACTGGTTGATGTACCAAAAGACAAAGATGTAATCAATGTCAAATGGATTTACAAGACAAAGCAAGATGCTGATGGGAATGTGCAGAAGCACAAAGCAAGGATGGTAGCAAGAGGGTTCACACAACAACCTGACATAGACTTCAATGAAACATTTGCACCTATTGCACGCATGGATACAGTCAGAACAGTCTTGGCCATTGCTGCACAAAACAAATGGCATGTTTACCAAATGGATGTCAAGTCGGCATTCTTAAGTGGCTATCTAGAAGAGGAAGTATATGTGGAACATCCACAAGGCTATGAAGTTCCAGGTCAAGAGCATAAAGTTTACAGGCTGAAAAAGACACTCTATGGTTTGAAGCAAGTTCCTAGAGCTTGGTGCAGTCGGATTGATTCCTATCTCACTGAAAATGGATTTCACAGAAGTGAAAGTGAACCGACATTGTACACCAAAGTGAATGAGCAAGGTAAGATGTTAATTGTCTTCTTGTATGTAGATGACTTAATATTTACTGGTGACTTTGGCATAGCAGAATTTAAAGCAGTCGTGGAAAGTGAATTTGAAATGACTGATCTGGGGCTCATGAAGTTTTTTCTGGGCATTGAATTTCAGCAGTCTGAAAGTGGTATTTTTATATCACAGACAAAGTATGCAAGTGAAGTTTTGAAAAGATTTAACATGTCTAATTGCAACGCAACCCCAACACCAGTAATAACAAGTTTAAAATTGAGCAAGGATGATGAAGGATCAACTGCAGATCCTCCGCTGTTCAAAAGGCTTGTTGGAAGCCTTATGTATTTGATAGCGACAAGACCAGACATCATGTATGGAGTAAGTCTGATCTCAAGATTCATGGAGTCACCAAAAGACTCACATTGGCAAGCATGTAAAATAATTATGAGGTATGTAAGTGGTACAAAAGACCTTGGCATTATGTATTCAACCTCAGAAAATTTTAAACTCATTGGCTACACTAACAGTGACGATGGAGGTAGCATAGATGACAGAAAGAGCACATCTAGGTACACATTTCATTTTGGTACAGGTTTTGTTTCATGGGCTTCAAAGAAACAACCCATAGTAACTCTGTCTTCAGCTGAAGCAGAGTATGTTGCAGCGACAAGTGCTGCATGTCAAGCTGTCTGGATGAGGAGAGTGTTAAAAGACTTGTCACAAAACCATCAAGAACAAACAACCATCTTTTGCAACAACAATTCAGCCATAGCATTATCAAAGAATCATGTGTTCCATAAGAGAACTAAGCACATTGACACAAGGTTTCATTTCATAAGAGAGTTGGTGAACAACAAAGAAATTTGTCTGGAATTTTGCAGGTCTGAAGATCAACTTGCAGACATCTTTACAAAGCCATTGGCAAAGGACACATTCCAGTATCTGTGTAGTTATCTTGGAATGACAAGTTCTACATAGTGAACTTTGTCATGCATAGAGCAAGTCTAAGATCTGAAACATTTTGTAAGTTTTGTTTTAAAAATCCCCGTTTGCTCATAATTAAGGGGGAGTGTTGGAAATATTAATTACTCGCAGATCCGTATCTGAGCCCAGTCGACTCTGTCAGAGTCTGTTTTAGTTAAGATCTTGTCGGTCAGTCTAACAAGAGTGAAGACTCCACGATTTGGCAATGTAAACCAGTCGAATTGATTTATGAAGCTAAGTTTCTAGGTAGATAGTTATTACATTCTTTAATGGCGAGCCAGTCGATTCATATAGAAGCAATTTTCAGGTTTCCTATAAATAGAAGAAGAAAATTGTAAATCAAGTTAGACAGCAGAACTCATGAGAGAACTCCAGGGTGAGAAAAGAGAGAAAGAGAAGTTGAAGCTCAAGCTTCTGTGTATGTCATTCTATCGAAGAGCTGAAGCTTTGAAAAGGGTCAGTGCAAGAAGATGAGGGACCTTTAAGATGCAATCCTAGTTTTCAAAAACAAGATCATGTTACCAAAAAATACATCAACTCGAGCCTGACATAGCACTTGGTATGGCTCAACCCGAGCCTGACATGTCATGGGACATGTAGGATAGGAAGCCATATCACGTACGCGTTATATAACTACAAAATGCGCTCGCGATATGTAGGTATAAAACGCGTACGCGATTTGCAAATCATAAAAAAAAATTAAATACACAGGCCCGAAACCCGCGGCCCATTTTAACAATCAAGAACGCGAAATTGAAGGGCCATTGGAGCGTTTTGGAGCGAGACCACTGCTTGGGATTGTTGCAGGAGCTGATTCAGGTTGAGGGGAGGAGATTTCACTCGTGCATTTTCATCCAACAAGGTAATTCAATCACCCAATGCATTTTTTTTTGGTCAATTTTTACCCTATAATTGTGTTTTTTAATAAAATAATCAATCCAACAACTCCCAAGCTAATGTTTGATGGGACAAAGAAACTTTGTTTGATTTTGAGCAATAACCAAGATCAATATTGAGCATGATTATGGGGCAATAACCAAGATCAATTTTTTTAAGGAGAAAGATTAGAGGGTGGAGGGTCTTCAAAGAGGATAAAAGGTATACTCAAATTTTTTGTAACAATTGTTCTAATCCTAAATATTGTAAATTTGGATTTAAATAATGATTACTTGTACATGTAGATGCTAAGGAGTGGGAGTCATTACATTTGTATGGTGCATACAATTCTTAATTTATGTTAGAGTGGACTGAGGAGTATAATCAACAAAAGAAAGTAGAGGGTGAATATCACTTTAAAACGGTTTTTAGAACATACTGGAATGTAATTCAATATTTAGAGAATGATAATTGTGTATGTTTTATTTATGCATCAAACATAATGGAAATTAGGTTTTTAACAGTTTTTGAGGTGGTCATGTTTTAGTGGATTTATGATGTCAAGGTAAATACATTCCATAACTTCTCAACTGAATAAGTTTTCTTGTTTCATATTATTTTGTGCTTCTCTAACAATTTTCTCAAAGACATTTGATTTGGTGGGGCTAGGGAATCCACCACACGCCAATGATTTAATTGATATGTTGAATATATTTTCCCAGTAACACCTATGTAAGAAAAAATCAATACAATAAAGATACAAAATAAAAGTAAAAGTGTTAAACTTTAATTATTGTTTATAGTTTTTTATGTTTGAAAAATTAGTCAAACTTAAGTTTGTGTATGTTTTCCTTAATTTACATTTTCAATTTTGAAGAGATGTCATTATATACCATGTATATGTTTCTAATTATTTTCTTATTGTTTTTTTTTTATTGCAGTTGCGGCTATGGACCCCAATGCGGAAATATTGATTGAGCTTGCCCAGTTGAGAGGTTTGAGTACTACTTTTAGTGGTGGTGATAGAATTCGACGTTCACTTGCATCCACTTTGGATGCAATTGTTGAGACTATCACATTGTCAAACAACATACTATATGATATTACTTCATATAGAGAAAGAAAAAGACGTGAGTATGCTGATGGGCTTAGCTACAATGCAATAAAAAAGTTGAAAGTCACCAAAGAGCATATATTTTCATTGTTTAGGGACCCTCGCATGGGGGAAATACCAAATGAAAATAGGCCACATATCTCTATTGAGTGGTGCACATATCAACCATTTGTTGATAACTGGATGGACAGATGGTATATGGTTTTTGATATGCCACCACACAAAAATAGGGAAATCGCGTTGTACTTCCTTCGGAAGATGTATGTAGAGTTCGTGTTGGGAAAACATGTAAACTATTTTGATATATTGGCGTTTTAGGGGATCGGTGGGGGGATGCCCCAAAACCGACCCAATGCTAGGCTTCGAGACGTTGATCGCCCTATCCCTACACCTCGTAGGCAGTTGCCTGGGCCAGATGTCCCACCTGTACATCATGTTATTCCACAGACACATGAGGCATTTTTGAGTTTGGAACGGGACGTTGTTCGCCATAGCACTATGGTTCAGCATATGGGTGAGGAAGGGACATCTGTCCCTGGTGTGGTACATACACCAGGTCCTCATGGTGCAGGACCATCTTC
>LPNX011138127.1:8630-53470 GCA_001517045.1 Pseudotsuga menziesii
CCAATTCCTCTATCTCCCTCTCTCCTTGTCCCTCTTTAAACCTCTAACACCCAATATCTCTCTTTCTCTCGAAACCCCAAACCCACAATATATATCTCTCTCTCTCTCCCTTTCACTCTAAACTCCTAACCCCCAATATTTCTCTCTTACTTTCTCCCCCTCTCTCTATTTATAAAATATGAATTCCTAATCTCTCTATAATCCCCAATATCTCCCTATCTCTCTATAAACAACTAACCCCTAGTCTCTCTCTCTCTCTCTCTAAGCCCCAAATCTCTCCCTCTCTAAATCCATAACATCTAATATCTCTCTCTAGACCCCTAACCCCCAATATATCTCTATCTCTAAACCCATAACCTCTCTCTCTCTCTCTCTCTCTCTCTCTCTCTCTCTCTCTCTCTCTCTCTCTCCCAAATATCCACTACACAACCATGTAACCTTCCACCATATTTTTCTCTCTCCACCCCACTAACAAACCATACTCCCCATGTGTTCTCTCTTTCTCTCTCTTTCTACACTCCTATTAATTTCTAATATATATATATATATATATATCTAAATCATAACCCCTAATTTCTATCTAAACCCATAACCCCAAATATCTCTCTCTCTCTAATCCCCTAAGCCCAAATCTCTTTATTTCTCTCTATCTCTCTAAACCACTAAACTTTGATCTCTCTCTCTCTCTCTCTCTCTCTCTCTCTCTCTATCTATCTATATAACTCCTAGTATTTTGATCTATCTCTATATAAACCTCTAAATCCCAATATATATATAAACCCCCAAACACACTTTCCTCAACCACCCTTGAATATCCCCTATCTATCTCTCCCCTCATCACCACTAAAGATACATACTTCCTCATGATCTCTCTCTGCTTTTAAACACCTATTAATCCCCAAGAACTCTCTCTCTTTCTCTCTATCAAACCTCAAACACTATTATACCAGTCTCCTTTTAAACCCTTAACCCCCAATCTGTCTCTTTCTACATGTCTCTCTCTCTAAACCCCTATCACCTAATCAATCTCTCTCTAATCTCAATTATTTATCTCTCTCTAAACCCATAACCACCAATATCTCTCTCTATATGTATCTCTTTAAAACTCTATCCCAAAATCCATTTCCCTTTATTAATCTCTCTCCTTCTCTCTTTCTCTCTCTAAACCGCTAACTACCACTCTCTCTAAGCCCCTAACCATGAACCTGTCTCTCTAAACCACTAACCCCCAATCACTCTCTCTAAACCCCTAAAGCCTAATATCCCCCTCTCTCTAAAATCCAAATCTCCAATATCCCTCTCTCTCCCCATCTCTCTAAACCCATAGCAACCAATATTTATCTCTTACTCTATATATATATATATATATATATATATATCTCCCCCCAAACACCCACAACTTAGCCATCCACCCTCCCCCACTATTTACATCTCTCTCACCTCACCACTAGCCATACATACTCCCATCATGATCTCTCTATATCTCTAAACACATATCAACCCCAAGTCACTCTCTCTATAATTATCAACCCCCAACCCCCTATCTCTCCCTCTAAACAAGTAACCTCTAATATCTCTCTCTCTCTAAACCCTTAACCTCCAATATATCTCTCTCTCTAAACCCCTAACCCACAATATCTTCCTTTCCATCTCTCTCTCTCTCTAAATCATAACATCCAATAAATAAATATCTTTAACCTCTAATCTCCTTGACTCTCTCTCTCTTTCTATATTTGTAAACCCCAAACTCTCAATCTCCCTCCCTCTCTCACTCTAAACACATAACCTGCAAACTCTCTCTTTCTATCTCTTTCTCTAAATCCCTAACCTCTAATTTCTCTCTTCATTTCTCTCTATCTAAATCCTCAACCCCAAACTTTCTTTCTTTCTCTATATTTCTAACCTTGATTCTCTCTCTTTCGGTAAATTCCTAACCCCCAATCTCTCATCTCTCTCTCTCTCTCTAATCCCCTAATCCATAATATCTCTCTGTCTCTCTCTAAACCCCTAACCCCTAATAACTATCTCTCTCTCTCTCCCCCTCTTTCTAAGCCCCTAAACCCTAATATCTATTTATCTCTCTCTCTCCCACCCAAATCTGCCACTATGCACTAAGCGTATCCCTCCACCCTTTCATCTCTCTCTTCCACCCATGGATAACCATCCATAGTCCACCCTTATCTCTCTCTCTATCTCTCTAAACCCTTATCAGCTGTATTCTTATCTTGGACCACAATGGGGCTGATACATTTGGATTCCTCATCCAGCTCAATTATGCCATCATTCAACATCCTATCGAGCTCAACTTTGAATCTCTCCTTATATCTTAAGTTCAGGAAACTATTAGATGGAAATACACACCTCCTGCGGACAAGAGCTGGTTCCCTAGTCTGAATGGTTCAGATCTAGAACAAAACACAAACACAAAATGCTAGACTCTCCCTAGATCTGATTAATCACTTGAATGGAATGCCATGATGCTTCTCTCAAAGGTTTTCCTCACTATCCTCGCAAAAGAACCTATAAAAGATGGAAGACAACAAATAAAACATGATAGCATACAATATAATCAACTAGATCAATGCTTGTGACCAAGGAATTAAGCAATATAAACACATGAAACAATAAATATGGGAAAGAAAAGACATTATTTATTAATAAATGATTGGAGAGACTACAGCCTTCATGCCTTGGTGTTGAGAGTTCCTTCCAATGGATCCTTGCCTCCAAAGAATCAAGAATGATTTTGACAGAGTTTGGATATGAAACACAATTCTTCCTCCTTTGTCCCATGGGGGATGAGATAGTATTTAAAGGCATGGGAGGATAGGTCTAGTTGAGGATCTCATGGGTGAGGTGGATATTAGATCCTAAAAGGGAGGATCTCGAGCTCTAGCTGGTCCTACTACCATAGGGATGAGGCTCCACATAGGAAAGCTTCAAGAATCCTCTCGAAGCTTCTCTTTTTGCCTTCAAAACTCGAGCATCACTTTTCCAAAGAAGCAAATAGACGGTGCTAAGGGGGAACCTCTTTTGGTAGTAAGGGAAAGAGTGGTGGCACCTCTCTTTTCTCAGGTATCAGGAGTGGTGTTGGCTCTTTGCTTGTTTGGTAACACTTTTGGTCAATGGGGAAAGAGCATTACCAACTTAAAAGAGGGAAAAATTACAAGGGGTTAATTTATTCCTTCATTTCTCTAGGGAAACTATGAGGGATTGGAGCAGTGAAGGGGATACCTATCTCATAACATGAGGGTGATGAGATTTCAATATAATAGAGATGCCCCCCAAAGTATAATGTCTAGAGGGAAACAATAGGCAATATACTTTGAAAGAACAACGTATAGTGTCGAGGCAAAGTTCCAAAGGTCGGAACTTTTCAAATGTCACACCCCGGTTTTGACCCCGTTTGCATGATGTATATAATGTAATTAATCGTGGTGAGGAGATAAAGGCAAAAGCCACACCATCGATTTGGTTGTGTATGTTTCAGCAATGGGGATAGTCACCGATGGTATATCGTGCTATCTGGCACATTATAGTTTGGCATCATGTAAATACGCACATCAATTAAAAATAAACCCACAACCAGCTACGGTCGTGTAACGTTAAAATGAAAAGGGCATGATTCCAAAGGGTAAGGGTGTGGGGGATGTCAAACCTTGGACCTATGGGGAAAATCCATGTGTCAACCACCCATTTAAACTTCTGTTGTTTGTTAGTTGGGGTAGTTATTGCTGGGTAGTGGTGGGTGTGGCAGGACTGTCAGTCCTTGCCCACGTTCCCACTCCACCAGCAGACTCTCCTCTTCACATCGCGTCGGGGGGTAGAAGAAACATTCTCTCCACGAGTCCATTCTCTCCATGGTCGGTTCACCCTCACGCAGAGGGAGTTGTTCACTCTCACGCAGGGACGTGCAGCAGTGAGCCGGTTAATCTTCCTCACACAGAGCCGAGTTAAGGGGGGGTTGCAATTTTTGGTTTGGGGTTTGTTTTCCCTCTCTCACGTTGTTTGTCGGTCTGTGGAGGTGTTTCATCCATTCACATAGAGAACCGGTTTTCCTTTGGCATTGTTGAGCTGTGTATTGTTCTTCCATCCTTCGTGGTGGGTCGTGAGCTGTAGACCGCTGTGTTTTCTTCCATGTTTTTTCTTGGGCTATTTCTTTTCCCTTGCTCACAGGCAGAGAGTTGTTATTTCCCCATCTCTATCTGTGTAATTCGCTTCAGCGTTTGCATTGAGGAATTGTGCGTGCTGTGGGCTGTGGATTTCCAAATCCATTGGTTGAGTTTCCCATGTCTACGCTGGGAGTGTGGTTTCTCCTCTGTTTGGGGACTGTGTGACGTTGCCATAGTTCTCACTATGAAGTTGGGTTGCTGAAGTACCCTGGTTTTGGGTTGTTGCTGAGTTGTTTTGGCCACGCTAGGGCCAAGAACAACTCTGAGTGTATTGTGGCTTGAGTTGTGTTTCACCTCTTGGTTGGGATTGTCACTCAGTTGTCTTCACCTTCTTCACAAAGCCGTGAAGGGATTGTTTTGCTGCGGTATGCAGTGGTTGGTCTTCGGACTGTGAGAGCGGGATTAGAGGTTGGGTATGCTTGAGAAGTTGGTGTTGAGGCCACCAGCTTAGCATTAGCCTTTCCTAGCTCCGTGACAACCTGGTAAACCCTACTGTGTGTGGGTTTGGCTAATTTGTGTCCCTTGGCTATGTGTAAGCCTGCATTGACCCTTATTCCTGGAGGAATCATGCCCAGCTCGGGGGTGGCAGTGTTGCCGAGAGATTGATGAGCACACCGGCCTATGGTTGGGTGGAATGTTGCAGCGACATAGCTGGTTGCAGGGCAAGCTCTTCATAAAAAATATAAGTACTCCTAACTATTTCATCTCTACAATTATATCTATTGTTTCATGAGAAATGATGAACTTGTTGAATGCTTGAACGTATGGTTTTTATTCCGTTGTATGCTTAATAATTATGCATCTATGCATGTTTTACTTCAAATCATTTCAGTTTATCAGTTTTTAGTTGTGAAAAACTTCATGGGGCTAGTTACCCGGGTTATATCATAGTGTGGTAGCGTTCCATGAATTATGATGAACATGTTGAATGCTGAAAGGTATATGTTTGCTTCCTCTGAATGTTGAGTAACTATGTATCCTTGTATGTTTTATGCATCTTGGTATGCATTATGTTTAAGCTTTTTAATTTCAGCATTGATGCTTGTTCATGTTTGTTTTCATGGGGTTGTCTACCCATTATTCGGTGTTAGTAGTGTCCTCTTCACCGGTCGGAGGGTCGAGGACGTGACAGCATGGTATCAGAGCTCATGTTGCAGCATGGGCCTGAATGGGCCATGACAGATGTAGTGATAGAAGCAGGATTTCTTTCTGCCCAGCATAGATCAAAATTTGATGACAGTGAACTTCCACAAAATTATCTAAGTGTTTGAATAGTCGGCTCATCGGAACACTTAGTGGGATTGAATTCCGATGTAGCGGGAAGCTAGGTGGAAGCATATCCGACGGAGGACAGTGGGAAGGAAAATCACGGAAAAAATTTCTAAGTGTTTAGCATCCGTCGAAAGAAAATAGTTGATTGAGCGTCTGCCGTTGCAGATGGCTAAACAACTATGCATCCGATGGGTAAGGCCTCCGACAGCCGACGCCGTAGAGAAAGTTTAAAATCTTTCTAAGGCCCGAAATTGGAAGAAGATAGTGTTTCCTGTGCCGCCATTGCAGAAGCGAAAAGCACTAGCCTACTGATGAGAAAAGGCTGCCGATACCGATCAGTTTATGCTTCAGCAAATTGGGTCACCGATCAGGAGAAGATCAAATATTGTGTTCCGTCGTTGCGGCTATTGATGGAGCTATTTCGCTGAATATTAGTTGGTTGAACTGCTGACAATGATGGTAGAGTGAAAGTTGTCGAAATTTTTTCTAAGGCAAGGAAAACATCGAAGATCGGTGGACTTTAGTGGTGAACATTAATAAGACATAGCATATGATGCGCCGCCGTTGCAACAGTTGGTGGAACTGATTCGCCGACGAAGAAGAAGTTAATGGAGCCGATCAAGCGGCAAAAAGGAAGACTAAAGGGGAAATTTTTTGAAAATTTCTCTAATTCTGAAAATCATCGGCCATCGGAAGCAGAAATTTGTTCATGCGCTCGTCGTTGCAGAAGCCTAGATCACTAGTCTTCTGACAGGGAGAAGTTCCCACTGTCGATGCCAGTCAGAATCAGTTCACCGATTGGAAGAAAGATGTTGAGGGTGCCGATACGTCGGAGGAAGAGAAGAGAAATTTTTGGTGGAAATTAGTTGAAGGTAGAGCCAGAGTTTCAGTGGAGATCTCCTGAAGATCGCCAAAATGTCGGTGAAGGTTAGTCGATCGAGCAGCCGATGCGGTGGCGGAAGGAAGAAGAAAAAAATTTTGGAAATTTTTCTAAGTATAGAAAGCATAGGAAAAATTTAGAGGATTGAACCGCCAACACGTCGGGGAAAATTAGAGGATCGGTCTGTTGATACCTCAGAATCTTAGATGAATGGGGATCCAAAACGTTGGAAAATGATAGGAGATCGGAATGCCAAGGAACATCGGAAGGATTTAGTTGATTGGATTGCCATCATTGTGGATGTCTAGACAACTAAGTGTTTGATGCCATACTGGGTTGTCATTCCGACCACCGACAAAGCTGTGATCAGCAGAGATTTCAAGGATTGTTGGCCACCATTGTGGAATAGTAGACCACTATGGGCTCGATACAGCGGAAGGGAAATTAGACAAGTGGCCCGCCGATACAGCGGAGGAAATTATACGTTCTAGCCTCCGAAACGTTGGATTGAGAGTTGGAATGAGATCCGATTTTGACAAAGGAAATTTTTGGCTTTTCAAAGTGGAATTTTCTCGGCAAATTCCAACTGTTTTTCAGTGGATTTCAGCAGACTGTCAATGGGTTACAGGGCTTAAAAGAAAGAAAATTCCAGGTGGCTGAAGTTCGCCTTTCAAACCTAAGTATAGTTGGTAAAAAGCATCATTTTGAAGAGGTGTGGTTTTCACACCTGAGGTCAGAATGAAGCCCGTGGATAGGCGTTGGAAAGCTTATCCAGCAGGGAACAAGGGAGAGTCACCAGAGTTTGAATGTGGTGCTGCAAAGTGCTAGTTATTGCTTGGTGAAGAAATGTGCCACTGTCAATATGGACAAACCCAGAAAATGCATGCCTAGAGGCAGCAAGGACTATGAAGGCTAACCAGCTGAGAGGAGTTCAATTTGAGGATGTGGGACTTGAAAAGGGAAGTTTCCTTAAACCCTATATTGCTAACTATATTTATGTTTTATAAGCTTGGTGTACATAAAGATTATGGTATGAGGATGCTGAAAATGCATGAGGATATGTATTGCATGCATAGGATATTACATATTGGTAAAAGTAGTGGGGATTATACATTTATAATGAGCCACTAATGATAATCATTGCATTGGTGTTGGCATTAGTGGAAAAACCAATGACGACATGGACCTAGCTGAATATGTTGCTGATGCTGATGAATGTGACTAGCAACCCTCTGGAGAAAGGGAGGAGGAAACAAGTCCATAAACAAAAGTTGGTGATAAAATTATGCAATCTCCTGCAAAGGACCAACCAAATTGGTCATGTCAAGGGTGTAAGTAGGACCCATGAAGGTAAGAGATTAATTATGACAAGTTCCATGGAGTGGTAAAGGTAAGAGACCTCATACCATGCGGATATTTGAATATAGAAAGGTGTTATGCCTGTATATGTTGATTGAGCTTGGTAGCCCAAGGAAAGAAGTACTGATGGACTGATTGTAGTAATGCATCCTATATGAAGTAGTCATGGTTAAGCCATGCATGGTATGTTGAAGGCATAGTATTCTTGAATCGATGCAAAGTAGCATTGAATGGATATGCATTAAAGAGATTTTATGAATCTTGCAGTTATGCATTGAATGGATGCATGTGAAAAAATTGAGCAAATGTTGTAAGTATGCATACATCAGTATAGGTGCAAATGTTGTGATGTATTGCATGAATGCATTGAGATGAGTGCATGTGATATTATGAATAACTAATGGCTGAAATGATGAATTGATGATAATTCTAGAAATGTTTCAAAGGCCGTTATGAATGTAGGATAGTAAGTGCATAAAGAGGATAGTCATGACAATTTGGCTTCCAGAAATTCTCTATGGAGGAGCAAGGTGGTACAAATGATACGCTTGTGAAGTAAGGAGTATCTAAACATTTCATTTAATTGCATGAATTATATGACTATACCTTGCAAATGTTGGTATGATAATGATTGCATGAAGTAAATGAGTTTTGGTAGTATTGATGTGATTAACAGCTGGAAGTATTTGCTTTTTTTAAATTCTGAAAATTCTTCAGTGATGGTTGTAGCAATGAAAAGGTTATATGCATCCAGACTTACCCAGTGTTTGGTTGATTGAAGCTCAGGTTTCAGTTAGATTATTTAGAGCATGGCAATGAGAGTAAGACCATGACCAATTCTAGAATATACCATGTGAAAGAGCCAAACCTTATGAGAAGAGTCTCATGGTTGTGAAAATAGTTGGTATGCATAATGGGTTTTTAAATTTGAATTGTGAATTTCAGATTTAAGAAATTGCTGACAACTACTAATCACTGTTGGCTTGCATAAGATTGTGTCAGGAGGACGCATTATAAGTGGGTATTCATAATATGCTAGAAGCATAAAAATTTAATGGGCATAGTAGTGCTACTTACAAGAGACCCACAATTGAGGATCACCTCGTTTCCAAGCAAATTAATTTCTGTAGTAGACAAAGTTGCAAATTCTTATTGAATTTGGTTACTAATGTCATTGCTTGGTTATGGAATAATCAGTTTGGATTATATTATCAGATAATGATTGATTGTTTGGCTATTTGATGAATGTGCCAAGGGTACACACTGTAGGAAGATCATGTGTGATGGCATGCAGGAGCCAAACTTCATGGGAAGGTTTTCCCTTATCTTGGAAATGGGTTTCGGGTGAAAATCCATTGGACATTTTGGAAATGTCTCATCTGCACTGCATGTTTGGTAAGCAACATGAGTGAGATGGTATAAATTATGTCGGTAAGACATGTGTAGATATGAAATGTAAAAATGAGTTGAGGTGGTTATCCAAGGGACTGTCAACTCAGAGAAGGGAGCCACCATTCCTCCTTAACAAAGGAATACTACGTCGGCAAATGGATAAGTGTTCTGTGACCCTTGCTAAGAATATGCATGTCAAATTGTTAAAATTCCATATGCAGAACATGTTTTGATTTTATTTTCATGATGACCGATTGCTTGAGTATGAATAGGGCCTACATGGCACACACCGGGAAAGGGTGCACACTTTTCCAATGTCGAGTCATGAAAGGGTTTTCAATATTGATTACACCCTAGGGAGTGGATGCACTCCTGGTGTCTCAATACTTGATAGTGAATGATATGAAATATGATTATAGTTTTAGAGAAATAACTCTTATGAGTTTGCATGTATTGCTTGTGTTGACAGGCTAAATAGATGCAGTTGGGTGTTGCACCCTAAAGAGAAAAGGCAAACGGTTGTTCTGAGGGGTTGTGGAGTAAGGGTTATTGTTGATACAAGTGTATGTGTTATTGTTGATATAAGTGTATGTTGATATAAGTGTATGTTGGTATAAGTGTATGTGTTATTGTTGATATAAGTGTATGTTGGCATAAGTGTATGTTGGGCTGTGATATGCCTGAGGATCCATAGTAGATCCTAGACCTGGAAATGGTATTGGTAAAGTTCTAAGCCCAGTCGACATGAGGATGTACTGGCTGGACAATAATTATTTGATGTTGTGGAGCAGCCTGCATGCTGACCTAACATCCAAGTCCATAGGCGATCCCAAGGCTTGCAAAGTGAAGCAGGATCCTATGGACCGATGAGGAAATGCACAATACAGATAAGTATTGGATTATTTTGCTTATGAATATACATGTGTATATGATTTGGTTATGATGTTTTAAGCTCTTGTTCTAGAGGTAAAACCAATGAGAATAAACTAAACATGTGAATCTATTCAATGTTTGGATATAGGTATCACTAGGAGCGAGGACTATGAGAGCATCCTACGGGTGCATGTGGACATGTGACTGTCCTGGAGAATTCAGAATGAGCGGTAATGAAAAAGGTGCTAGTAATACTGTGGAGGTCCTAGCAGCCAAGACAAACCATGTGGAGAGACTCCATGGTTTAGAGGTCTGGAATAAACCAAATACACTAAGTGTCATGACCAAGAAGGATTGGTCCAGCATTCACAGTGAAGTGAAAGAGGCTGAGAGAATAAAAATCCACCACAATGGTGTGGGTTCCAGGATGGAACAAAACAAAGAGGGGAAAAACTCTTGTTGCTCTCTCTTTCCTTTTGATTATATATACACATATATTTATGCATTGTGAAAACAAAATATTGTTGAATGCATGTATGACTAAAAATGGAATGTGTGTATTTGCTTAAAGTAAATTGTGAATGCTGGAATAGTTAATTCCCTGCCCAAGAATGGACATGAATGAGCTCGTGTGCCTGTTGGGAAGTCATGAAAAATATGAAAGTATCCTTGATGAGACTTGGACTGTCATGCCATTTGGGTAATTGACTGACTGATTTTAATGCCTATATTATGCTTGGTCTGATAGAATTTCAATGGTGCATTTCACAGGTGAGAAAAGTGAAACCTAGTGGTGCACATTGATCATGGCAGCAGATCAAAAGTTACTGGACTTGGTTGGAAGTCTCCTTCAAATGATTGCCAAGACCTAAGAAAATCTTGGGGAGATGCTCAAGATACAGAAAAGGCAGAATGAAATGAACCACCAGATTTCGCAAGACTCTATTGGTTTGCAAAGGGATGTGAAAAGCCTTCTGGGAGCAATCGACAAAGGAAAGGAAGGTGCATTAGTGATGGGACATTCATCCAAGCGAACTGTTAAGAAATGGTCCAGGCATGAAGACTCAAAGGAAATTGAGCAGGTAAAGATGAAGCAGCCAGTGAAATGCTGGGACTGCGAAGGACATCATTTACGCCGGGATTGCCCAATGAGGGAACATGATGAGGGAAATAGCCACAAAGTTCCTAGATTTCGGGATAAGCTGAGAGCTGAGAACCAACAGGTGAAGTCTGTGGAAGCCGAGGGGCTTGGTTTTTAATGTTCACAGTAAATAATTGAACATGGGACAGAATTTTGGTGTGCAATTGTATATGTATTGTATATATATTCCTATGTATTCGAACACCAAGGACGGTGTTATTCCAAGGGGGAGGGTAATGTCACACCCCAGTTTTGACCCCATTTGTATGATGTATATAATGTAATTAATCGCGGTGAGGAGCTAAAGGAAAAATCCCCACCATTGATTTGGTTGTGTATGTTTCGGCAATGGGGATAGTTGCCAATGGTATATCGTGCTATCCAGCACATTATAGTTTGGCATCATGTAAATAGGCACATCAATTAAAAATAAACCCACAACCAGCTACGGCCATGCAACGTTAAAATGAAAAGGGAATGATTCCAAAGGGTAAGGGTGTGGGGGATGTCAAACCTTGGACCTATGGGGAAAATCCATGTGTCAACCACCCATTTAAACTTCTATTGTTTGTTAGTTGGGGTAGTTATTGCTGGGTAGTGGTGGGTGTGGCAGGATTGTCAGTCCTTGCCCACGTGCCCACTCCACCAGTAAACTCTCCTCTTCATGTCGTGTGGGGGGGCAGAAGAAACATTCTCTCCATGAGTCCATTCTCTCCATGGTCAATTCACCCTCACGCAGAGGGATTTGTTCACTCTCACACAGGGACGCGTAGCAGAGAGCCGATTAATCTTCCTCATGCAGAGCCAAGTTAAGGGGGGTTACGATTTCTAGTTTGGGGTTTGTTTTCCCTCTCTCATGATGTTTGTCAGTCTGTGGTGGTGTTTCATCCATTCATGCAAAGAACCAGTTTTCCTTTGGCATTGTTGAGCTGTGTATTGTTCTTCCATCCCTCGTGGTGGGTCGTGAGCTGTAGACCGTTGTGTTTTCTTCCATGTTTTTGCTTGGGCTGTGTATTTTCCCTTGCGCACAGGCAGAGAGTTGTTCTTTCCCCATATCTATCTGTGTAACTCGCTTCAACGTTTGCATTGAGGAACTGTGTGTGCTGTGGGCTGTGGATTTCCAAATCCGTTGGTTGAGTTTCCCATGTCTACGCTGGGAGTGTGGTTTCTCCTCTGTTTCAGGACTGTGTGATGTTTCCATAGTTCTCACTATGAAGTTGGGTTGCTGAAGTACCCTAGTTTTGGGTTGTTGCTGAGTTGTTTTGGCCACGCTAGGGCCAAGAACAACTCTGAGTGTCTTGTGGCTTGAGTTGTGTTTCGCCTCTTGGTTGGGATTTTCACCCAGTTGTCTTTGCCTTCTTCACAGAGCCGTGAAGGGATTGTTTTGCTGCGGTATGCAGTGGTTGGTCTTCGGACTGTGAGAGTGGGATTAGAGGCTGGGTATGCTTGAGAAGTTGGTGTTGAGGCCACCAGCTTAGCATTAGCCTTTCCTAGCTCCGTGACAACCTGGTAAACCCTACTGTGTGTGGGTTTGGCTGATTTGTGTCCCTTGGCTATGTGTAAGCCTGCGTTGACCCTTATTCCTGGAGGAATCATGCCCAGCTCGGGGGTGGCAATGTTGATGAGAGATTGATGAGTACGCTGGCCTATGGTTGGGTGGAACATTGCAGCGACGTAGCTGGTTGCGGGGCAAGCTCTTCATCAAAAGATAAGTGCTCCTAACTATTTCATCTCTGCAATTATATCTATTGTTTCATGAGAAATGATGAACTTGTTGAATGCTTGAACATATGGTTTTTATTCCATTGTATGCTTAATAATTATGCATCTCTGCATGTTTTACTTCAAAGCATTTTAGTTTATCAATTTTTAGTTGTGAAAAACTTCATGGGGCTAGTTACCCGGGTTATATCATAGTGTGGTAGTGTTCCACGAATTATGATGAACATGTTGAATGCTGAAAGGTATATGTTTTCTTCCGCTGAATGTTGAGTAACTGTGTATCCTTGTATGTTTTATGCATCTTGGTATGCATTATGTTTAAGCTTTTTAATTTCAGCATTGATTTCTGTTCATGTTTGTTTTCATGGGGTTGTCTGCCCGTTATTCGGTGTTAGTAGCGTCCTCTTCGCCATTCGGAGGGTCGGGGATGTGACATCAAACATCACCAACTGTCTACAACACATTTTGATACATGTCCCAAATGACTCAAAACATGGCTGTCGACCAATACAACACAGATCCATGTGAGATACAAAAAAGTCATGGATACTAAAATACAGTGTAGATCCATGTGAAGAAGACTCAAATTTGGACATAGCTACCAGACATACAATGTAGATCTATGTCATATAGATGCAAATCTAAGCACATCCGCGTACATACAAATGTGGATCCATACTAGGACTCAAAAAAATACTCCATCGCAACCTGGGGAAAGCAATGAATGCTTAACAAATACCCAGGGTCTTCATCTCGTCTTCCACAAAGTATGATTCTATCCATGTGATTACAATGATATGAAGTCGAACATGGTAGAAACCACTTGATTATCAACCAATGATGTGAACCATTAACAAGTGCAAGGGAGATCATCATTGATGTCAATGATTCTCAAGGTACCCCAGTACAATCTACTGAGTGTGAATAGAGGTCTTGGTGTCAAACACCCAGCAGAGTCTTCCGACCAAAGGTCAATGATGTGAACCTATGTTGAAAGCAAGAGAATCTGTCATTAGGGCATACAGATCTCAAGGTACTAAACTTGTTTCTAAGACTAATTCCTGGATGATGGGATGATGTCAACAAGAATAGTCTCGTTGAAGGAGGGCCATGATGAATCCCACATCGACGACACGAAACTTGGAACAAAGTTCTGAAATTTTGTAGCTAATGTAACCATAGGACTGACTCAAAAGTAACTGATTCAAAAAATTTGTTTTGACTGCAGGTGTAAACTCTTAAAATAGTTTCCCTTTTGAACATAAGGTGACACGACTGAAGACTTGGAAGCATTGACTTGACAAGGCAGAACACAATGCGACAACGGACAATGCAATATTTGAGAGACTCAAAGGAGTGGCATGACTCATGAAAGTGGATCGACTCAAAAACAAGTGGAATAACCAATTGACTGAATGAAATGCAGATAAGTGCCATGTTCAATGGTGACTAATAACTTCCATTATTGCAAAATGTTTTTCTTTCCCTTAATTTCCCCATCATGATTGATGAGTGCCTCTTTTTGTTTTTACGAGTTCAAAGAGGGTAAAAAACACTCATTTTAGCTCATCTAAAGATAATTCCATTCCCATATATTTCATGAACTTGAGAAAGGAGGGGTTCATTCCCAAAAAAGGGTCTTTCAATGTTTAGTTTAACAAGTCCAACGAAAGAAAACTCGGTGTAGTTCATGTTTAGAGAGTCTGAACAAACTAAAGAAAACTCCAAACGGTCCTTTTTCATATGATTTAGTCCCTAAGGCCCGAAAAAGTATAAAATAATACCTTAGAGAACTCTTCCAGTCATGATTGGCTAGAGTGTTCCTTTTTCGTAAATAGTCTATTCGAACCGAAAAAGAGATAACCTACCATCGAAGAGATGGCTCTTCAAATACTTTTACAAGTATGAAGAAGACAAGTACTCGACTATATTTTCACATTTTAAGAGTCCAAAAAGAGCTTAAAGAAGACTCTATTAATAAATTTCATGTTTGAATCCAGAGCATGAAAAATTAATAAACTAAGCTCAAACCAAATTTCATGTTTTAACTAGAGCATTAAAAATGAAAAGTAAGCTCAACACCATCTTACTGTTTTTAATGAGCTCGAAGATCAGTTGAAAGAATGCTCGAAGATTGGTTTCATTTTTATGCAAGATCGAAACCAATGGGTAAACTATGCTTGAAAAAATCCCATTAACATGATATACAGAGGTTGGAAGATTTTCCCCAGCATGATTGCTAGCGAATCTTACCCCTAGCATGGTTGTTAGCGGCTCGACATGCCCCCAAGCTTCATTTCATTTGACGATTCTTCTTCCATACCCAACCTAAAAACCTAGCTACTAATGTGAAAATGTTCACCAGGGGGGTAGGAAGAATGAGAATCGGGTAGGTGAAAAGAAGGTTCAAATTCTAACACTAAATTGAAGACTCGACTCAAGGGAAGGGGATCTGTTTCATTTTTACACAAGCTTGAAATAGAAGGTAACTATGCTTGGAACATGGTTTCATTTTTATGCAAGCTTGAAACCAAATGGTAAACTATGCTTAAGAAAACCTACTTCATTTTTTAACGAGTTTGAAATAGAAAATGAACTATGCTCAATAATGGTTTCATTTTTATGCAAGATTGAAACCAAAAGGTAAACTATGCTTGAAGAGATCTATTTCATTTTTTAATGAGATTGACAAAAAAAATGAACTATGATCAGGAATGATTTCATTTTTATGCAAGCTTGAAACCAAAAGGTAAACTATGCTTGAGGAGATCCATTTCACTTTTTAACGAGCTTGACATAGAAAGGGAACTTTGCTCAAAGGCATATGTTTCATTTTTTAACGAGCTTGACACAGAATGGGAACTATTCTCACAACAAGTTCTAAGCCAACATGATGTCCAGAGGTTGGTGGGTCACCCCCTTACATAAGAAGCTAGCAACTTAACTCGAGTATGAAGTCCAGAGGCAAGAGCCATGCCCCCCATTTGACCTGTGATGGGAAGAAGTTAACTAGAAGAAGGGGAAGGAACCACAAGAACATGCGGCACATTTAGGGAAGTCTGATTACTAGGAGTCACGTGATGGTCAGGTGTAACAAAACAAAGTTGATCAATAGTCACAACCTTCCCATCATGGCGAAAATACATCACTCAAAAACGTGTGGACACTATGGCTTTCATGGCATAAATATAATCATGTCAAAGGAGCAGTTTGAAATCTAGAGGACCTTGAACCACCATAACATCAATACAAATAGTTTTCCCTCCTAATGTAATAGGAAAATGAGGAAGGATCCCCAAAGGTGCAGTAGGCCTGTGATTAAAAGCCAGTAGTTGATCGATGGATGGAACAAGCTGAGGTGAACCTAAATCTTGCCAAGCAATTGAGGATAGAATACTAATAGAAGCCCCTTCATCAACAATAGTGCGAAGTATCTGCTTAGCAGTAACATTCACAACTATCTGGAAAGGAACACTCAAATGAAGACAAGACTCTATTAGGTTACTCCAGTCAAAGGAAATAACCTCACTACTTGAAGAGGGTTCTGTTGAAACAGACAAAATTTCCTCTTGTCAAGAAAAATCAGAATGAAGCATAAAAACTTCAGCAGGTTTAAGTTCATTCTCTACTAGAAGAGAAGAACAAGACGAAGATTTGGTCAAAATGACTACTTCAGTCTTAACACTCTCTAATGAAAGAGTGGGATCGAGTGGAGATGACATTGACTCGGCCACTTTAAATTCACTCTTCAAAAGAAGAGAGGGATAAAATGTAGATAAATCTAAATTGACCACTTTAACTTCATTCTTGGAAGGAAGAGTTGGATTGACTGCAAATGAAACTGAATCAACCACTTTAACAACCAATGGGGGTTCAAGAGACAACTTACGATAACCTGTTGGAAGCCGTTGACAAGAAATAGTAATATCTTCAAACAACTTAGAAGCTTCATCCATGCGAGGACAAAGGTAAGTAAAGTGCATGTCCTTACAAAGCAAGCAAGTATTTCTGACTTTAACCTTCTGACTCTTAACCACATAAGCACTGGTTGAGGGGAAATCGTCAGTATCATGACCAAAGGCTGATGACATCGGTTGGCAGGAAACCTTATGCCACTCTTCTAAAACTAGGTATAGACCATGACAATATTTCAAAATTTTATCACCCTTGCAAAGCCTACAAGGGAATTTTGGTTTACCTGGTCTTTGGGTGTGCAGATCAATACTCTCCGCACTAAGAGGAGTGATTGGTTGAGACTTGGTTGTTTTTTTATTTTTATTCTTCTTAATCTTCCTTTTCTTCTTCTTCTTATCCACCTGACTACTAGTACTACAACTTTCAACAGGCAAAGAGGTAGAAATGGGAGAAGACACATCTGGTGAAGAAGGAGAGGGATCAACATGAGTTTGATGCTCTTACGATGAAGGATTAGGATCAGAAGCAACTGGTGTACATGGGATAATTGGACTGGAGAATAACCAAATAGTTAATCCAATAGTCAATCCAGGAAGGCTTAATGTATCCATGAGAGGAGGACCAACATCCCCATATGGAGGGAACACAAAAGACATGCTTGGTAAATGAGTCTCTTGGTTGGTAGTCTCGGAAGGTGAAGCCATAACTATGTAACAAAATTATCTCTCTCTTCTAAAAAATCCTAACTATACAGACAACAAGTGCTACTCAAACTAAATAAGAAACCAAAATATGTGAGAGGAGTGGATTAAAGGTCATTTTTCTCACCAGGATTGTCAAGACTTTACAAGATCCTCCCGTAAAGCCAAGATGGCCAAAAGGTTAACTCAGTTTGGATAGGGTATCCTAGTGGGGTCTCCTGATATACGCAAGGTACATGGGAGCTCAAATCGGTAGTAGTTCTTTCTAATGCACAACTGTTCACAAGGTGCCTTCCTATATACAATCGAGTACGTGAAGTACCTTTCTATATACCTCAAGGGTACGTGAAAGGTCGTTCGATATACTGACGGTACGTGGAAGAACCGCGTGAGTCTCGGGTTGTAGTGTGGACAAATAATGACAACTCTTACGCTTAATGACACTCGAACAAGTCTCTAACCTATCACACAAATTGCTAAAAAATTTAAATCTAATCTAGCGCTTAATTTTATCTTGTGCGTTTAGGTGGAACCATGGAGTGAAAACTTGAAATTAAAGAAGATGCACATTGACTTATATGATAATGCAAGTTTTCCTCTTCAATGAAATTCTACCTAAGAGAGGGAGAGAGAGGTTCAATTTATTTGAAACATAGAATAAACCCCATACAAAAATAAAATACACTTGTTTATATGGTCCTTTCCTCACTTAAACAAACAAAATCTTCTATTTGGGACTGAAAAAGAAGTGAGACCTCTAATGAAAAGCAAGAAAACATTGTTATAATTTTATACAAAAGTGTTCAGATTTTTCAACTAAAGTGAGAAGGAATTAATCACAAAATTATACAATAACTTTCATATGCACTTTTCCACAACTTTATGAAAAAAGAAAAAAAACATACAAAATCATGTATAACAAATGAAGAAAAACTGAAATGAATCTTTTCTTGTTCTAGCAAAGAAGACAGAAATCAAATATCTAACAAAACCAAGTTCTATTCAAAGCCAAATATGAAGCTTGAAAAGACCAACATCAATCAAAATTCTTGAAAATAACTATGGATTCATACACGCTCGTTTTTTTTTAAATTTTTTAATTTTTGATTGAGTTTTCTGTTCAAAAATGAATTGCAGAGTTCAAAAAACAATTGTAACAATCTGAAGCATGCATGTCAAATACCAAAAGAAGAATTTAAGAATCAAATACCAAATAGGGATAATAAGAATACCTAGCACCGCTTCTACAGGTGTTGAACAGGGCGTTACCAACCTGAGCACCGCTCCTTGCACACAGGAATAGAGTGGTGGCACCGCTTACTGCAGGTTCACACCAAGGCATTACCAGGTCCAACACCGCTTCTTGTACACAAAGAAAGTACGGTGGCACCGCTTCTTTACCACAAAGGAAGAGTGGTGACATCTCCAGAACTGCACTTATAACATAGCTCAAGAGCAGTGCCCAAGATGGTGATTTGAAAAATAAAAAAGCAACAGAAAAGGAAGTTACAGACCGAAAAATGAACCCAAACAATCACCAAAAAAACCTAGTGAACCAAAAATATGAAGATCCAAAGGAAAACAGTGGCAAAACAATCAAATTCAGAGCAGATATACAGATCTATGCATGGAAAAGTAGATCTAGAAATTGAAAATGAAGGTGGAGGTTTCAGCTTACCAATGATCCAAAATTCGAAGTAGATCCCCAGTGAAGTCACCACTTTTGTTAGCTGAAAATACATACATCCTGTGGATAAGAGTTGTGTTAAATTTTCATATGCTAAGCTAGATCATAAGTATTTCATTTCAATTTCATACCAAAAGCATATAAACAGGATCACTGAAAGATAGACAAGCACAACCATACAAAAGAGAACACAAAGATTTATCCTGGGAAAAACCCAGCAAAAGCTTCCTTAATATAGATGCCCTAAAAGATAAAAGATAAAACCAACAAGGAGATCAAAGCCTAATCCTCCTCCTTCTCCAGATACTTCTCTCTCTTCTCCACTAATGCGCTATGCAAGTGAGAGTGTGCGCTTCAAATGAGGAGCACTACACCTCTATTTATATTCATCCATTCAATTTAATTAACTCATTCGACATGTAGGCTTGAGTTAAATCATGTAGGCTAGAGTTACACATATAGGCTCAAGTAACCACACTGGGGTGCTAATGACCCACCTTTACAATTAGAGGGGACTACCTCATGACTCTTATTAGTTCTTCTGATTAGAAGCATCGGGGTACAAAGTAATACAAGTGGTTCTCCTAGTAGGACCATCAAGGACCAAAAAAAGATACATATAGAATATTCTTCGAAGTTAACGAGAAGGGTATTCTACAACAACATCAACAACAACAATAGTAGAAGAGAGATAGAGGAAATCATCAACATCATCAGGGTAATACATCTATAAATCATTGGAATCTTTTCAACATCATGTAGTCTTCATCTTCAATCTTCAATCTTCAGTAATAGCAACACTCTAACTGTTTTGATCTGCAACAACTTCTTCAGCATTTTGACTTTTAGAATAGCATCATCATCATCATCATATTCTGATCTTACGATCAGTAACATCATCATCAGCACTTTTACCTTTCAATCAGCGTCAACATCTTCAGTACTTTGACCTCTCGATCAGCAACATCTTCAACACTTTGACCTTTCGATCAGCAACATATTTAGTACTTTGACCTTTCATTCAGCAACAACATCATCATCATACTCTGATCTTTTGATCAGAAACATCATCATCATCATACTCTAATCTTTCAATCAGATACATCATCATGAAAACATCATCATCATCAAAACATCATTATTATCAAAACATCAACATCATCAAAATATCAACATCATCATCATCAAAATATCAACATCAAAATATCATCATCATCACACTCTGATCTTTCAATCAGAAGCATCATCATCAACAGCAACAACCTACAAACCACAATACAAAGACAAAGAAGTCTTTGGATCTCTTTTGGACTTAAAGTCCAGGGATGATGCAATCCTACCACCTTCTCGATGACCAAAGTTCACTGGATCCGTTCTGAACCGAAGTCCAAGGATGATACAATCCTACCACCTTCTCGATGACCGAAGTTCACTGGATCCGTTATGAACCGAATTCCAAGGATGATACAATCCTACCACCTTCTCGATGACCGAATTTCACTAGATCCATTCTGAACCAAAGTTCAAGGATGATACAATCCTGCCACCTTCTTGATGACCGAAGTTCATCGGATCCGTTCTAAACCGAAGTTCAAGGATGATACAATCCTTCCACATTCTCGATGACTGAAGTTCACTGGATCCATTCTGAACCGAAGTTCAAGGATGATACAATCCTGCCACATTCTCAATGACCGAAGTTCACCAGATGTATTATGGACATATGTCCTGGGATGATACAATCCCTCTTCATTCTCGAGGACCGAGGTCACTAGATCACTTTAGGATAAGTGCCCAGGGATGATACAATCCCACTTCATTCTTGAAGACCGAGGTCTCTGAATCACTTTAGGGCAAGTGCCCAGGGATGATACAATCCCACTGCAACATCACTACTCCCCCTTTCGAGGAAGGTCTTTCCGAACCACACCAAGCTTGTCTTGAAATGTTCAAACTTTACTCAGGATAGGGGCTTCGTCAACACATCATCTACATCTTCAGTATGTGAATACTAAACTATCACCATCTGTATCTCTAGTATGTGAATACTGAAAGCATCATCATCTATATCTTCAGTATAGGAATACTGAAACATCATCATTTTCATGTTATCTCGTATGTAGAAATGCCGGATTTCTATGTGTTACGATGGAACACATAGTTCTCTGTCATCACAACTCTGGTTATCACATAAAATCATTATAGTATCCATCTTCAGGTCAAGGAGACCTGATATCAGCTTCCGAAGCCATATGAATTCACAACTTAGCAGAGCAATTTGCTATGTATTCTGCTTCAACCGTGCTAAGAGAAACACTGGATTGTTTCCTGCTAAACCATGAACTCATAGCAAACCCTAAACAAAAGCATCTACCTGATGTGATTTTCCTGTCTAAGATACTTCCAGCCCAATCTGCATCTATGTAGCCATACAATCTATACTCATGGTTACAATCATAGTATAGACCAAAGTCTATAGTCCCTTTCAGATATCTCATCACATGTTTTGCAGCTACTAGGCGAACCTGTCTTGGTTGAACAATATATTGACTTAAGGTGTTCATAGCAAAACAAATGTATGTTCTGGTATTTGTTAAGTACATCAATGACCCAATGATCTGTCTGTAATGAGTTGCATCCACTAACTCTGATGAGTAATCAACTAACAGCTTTAGGTTGGAGTACATGGGTGTGGCCATGGCTTTGCATTCCAACATATTGAATCTCTTCTATATCTCTATCGCTTACTTTCCCTGGTTGAGAAAGATTCCTTCTGAACTTTGCCATACTTCCAAACCTAGGAAATAATACATTAACCCAAGGTCTTTCATCTCAAATTCTTCTACTAGTTTATTCTTTCTTTCCATGATCTGTTTCTCATTCCCTGTCAAGAATAATTCATCCACATATAATAAAAAGATGATATGTTCATCTTCTACAACCTTTAGATAAAGGTTAGGATCATCTTTATTCTTGGTAAAGCCCATAATTGACAGGAAACTGTCTATCCTTCCATACCAAGCTCTGGGAGCTTGCTTCATGCCATAGAGGGCCTTCTTCAACTTACATATATGAGTCCATCTGTCTTCAAATTCAAATCCTTATGACTATTCGATGTAAATATCTTCCCCAATCTCACCATTAAGGAAGGCTTGTCTTTACTTCATCATGGAAGCAACTACCATCATAGTTCTGAAGGAAGTGTACCTTGCTTCCTGGAGTAAGTGTCTCTTCAGAATTAATTCCCTCTTTCTTATAAAAACCTCTAGACACAAGTCTTTCCTTACTTCTATCAGCAACATATTTTATCTTGCAAATCCATTTGTAAGATACCACATTCTTGCTTTCTGGTTTGAGTACTATATCCCAAACATCATTCTAGTATTCTTTCATCATAACATCTTCCATGAGTTCGTCTTGTCAGATCATCAACATATCCTAGTCTTCTGCATTCAACTTTGAAGGTTGGAACCCACTTTACTCTTGGTAAAGTCTCGATCCATCAGGAATATTTCCATCATGTTGTACCGTGTCGAACTCAAATATCTTCTGTAGTCACTAACCCTGAAGTGGAGTATTATCTTCCTTCTTCATTCTGTACAGGTGGTTCTATGCTTGATATATACTGGTCAATAGAATATGTCATGTCATAGTCTATTCTTTCTGAGGCAAATCATGAACCTTGCTTTGTACACTTGTTCTTGTAGATCCATATGGAAGATACTATGTACTTCCCTTTATGTCTCGAAATCATATCATATACATCATTCCCCATGATCAACTATTATTCTTTGATCATAGCTTCTTTCATAGCACTCTTTTCTTCATATTGAGTTATCTCTCATACCCATGGTGGTCTTCATCCTTCGAGGTGGATCTACCGCTCTCTAAAGCTCTTTCTTCCATCATGGTGTCTTTGACCCTGGGATCTTCATATTCATGTTTATTGATTTGTCATCACTTGTTCTTCGGAACAAGTCTCATTTTTCTTTTCTTCTAAGATGTTGTATAGGACCTTTCCTACAATTCAAATGCACCAGTTGCATGGTTAGAACTATTTCATTAAACATATGCATAACGACAAATTATTATGCATCATGCAATTGTTTAGCCAATACAACATTCATCCATATCTCACATAAACTTTCTAGATGCCTTCCTTCTTTACCATGACATCATTGAGATTGTGCACTAATCCAATATGTCAGCAAAGAGGTTTGATAAGTAGCAATGGAGAGTTGTATAGCACCATGAGCTACTTACCCATCACATGCATATTAGTAGTATACAGTCATTAATGCAAACAATCTATCATGCATAACACATCAATTGAATATAATCAAATCTATAAAAAAACAATATGACAATTGAATACTTATATTTTATTTGTTTCGTGAGTAGACTCCATCTTGATCATTCTACTTGATCATATTCTTCAAGAATTGAGTTCTTCATATTCCTCATCGCTTGAGGGATCTTCTTTGAATGGTGAGAGCTTGATCTTCAATTGCTCCCATATTCTTCTTCTCCTTTTAGGAGTCGAGCTTCTTCTTCTTCCCAGAGTTAACTGAAAGTAATCACTTCCTTTTGGCACACATTCCTCGCATGAATGAATCCCATGATCCTGGGAGGCCATTCAAGGTGGCTATCACCACTTCTGCATTCTTCACTTCTTCTTTTACCTCTTCAATTTGTTTCTTAAGGTCATCTTCCGATGTATGTTCTTTCATTCAAATAGCTTGGTAAAGGAATCAAAAATCTCTTTCGATGTATTTAGGGAAGACACTTGTGGTACAAGTTGATCTGTGATTGAATCAGCAATGATCTTCTTGGCCTTGACCAAGTTCTTCTGGTGTAAGGCTTTGAGCCTCATCTCCCTCTGGAACTGGAACCTCTCTACTCATGTAGGTGTCCAATTCATTTTCTTCAAAGAGATCAAATACTTCCATGCTTGGAATTTTTCAACTTCACCAAGCTTATCATCAAGCTGATGTGATAGATCACTTTGAAATGAGAACCTCAAATGCAAATAGCAAAAGATTAGATCTTACTGATTTGAGGTCTTCTTCCTGCTTGGCTGATCTAGGGTTTGTCAAAGAAACCCTAGTTTTAAAAACTTGGAATATTTCATATCTAATTGGATATAAATATATATCTCTTCAAATGGAGCTGTCCAATGTACTCCTTTTCTAAAAATAATGGAGGGAAGCTCCCGAAACAGGAAGCCCTAGTTTTCCAATTTCTTCTGCAAAAAATCCTATCATTGTTTCTGTGATATATCCAACATTACTACTCCTTTGTATATGAAATTTCTCACTGAGGTAACCTAGAATTTCCTTGATCCAACACCATAGGTTTCATCAGAATTGGTTTCACCTATTGGGATTTATGATCTTTTTCCCAAGGTGACCTATTACAGGACTGTTCAGAACAACGAAGTTGTATGGCCTGCTACGTGTCACTGTTTCATCTTCTGGTTCTAATTTCAGACCAAAGAAATTATATTTTGTGCTATTTCTGGAACATCTTTAGGAATTCCATTTGGACCTCTGTATCCCAATCTATAGCAATTCTCCCCAGGTGTCCTATTTAGGGATGAATTCTGGAAGAGGCTGGAACCCTAACTTGGAGGGATCATATCTCCCAAACTATAGTGAATATGAGGCTGAAGTTTTTATACAGTGTACATTAGGATTGTATCTTCAGCCTTTGCAATTTTTAGCACTTGAGCCTTTTCCAATCTTGAAATATAGAGAAATTACCAAAACTTAGCAGTTTTAGTATTTAGGGTTTTTCTAGCTCGGGGTCAAACTATGGTTTGAATTTCACGGAGTTTCACAAAAACCAAAAATATTGATCCAGGTCTCTAAACTTTGATTTTGATTAGGAGAGAAATCCTATGCTGGGATCACTCAAAAAATCCTCTTCTACAAGAAGCCCTAATTTCCCGCACCGAAAACTAAAAATGCTTGGAATTGAATTCTGCTTCAACAAAAAGATGCACCCTTCAATGGAGAGTCAGCCTAGTTTTCTTTTTCTGATCAATTGTGGAGAGAGAACCAAAAATTGAGAAGCCCTAGCTTCTATAGCTGCACAATTTCTTCTTTCAAGGTGGCTCTGATTCCATGTTAAATTTTCATATGCTAAGCTAGATCATTAGTATTTCATTTCAATTTCATACCGAAAGCATATAAACAGGATCACTGAAAGATAGACAAGCACAACCATACAAAAGAGAACACAAAGATTTATCCTAGAAAAAACCCAGCAAAAGCTTCCTCAATATAGATTCCCCAAAAGATAAAAGATAAAACCAACAAGGAGATCAAATCCTGATCCTCCTCCTTCTCCAGATACTTCTCTCTCTTCTCCACTAATGTTCTATACAAGTGAGAGTGTGTGCTTCAAATGAGGAGCACTACACCTCTATTTATATTCATCCATTCACTTTAATTAACTCATTCAAGATGTAGGATCGATTACACATTTAGGCTCAAGTAACCACACTGGGGTGCTAATGACCCACCTTTATAATTAGAGGGGACTACCTCATGACTCTTATTAGTTCTTCCGATTAGAAGCATAGGGGTACAAATTAATACAAGTGGTTCTCCCAGTAGGACCATCGGGGACCACAAAAATATACATATAGAATATTCTTCGAAGTTATAATATTTCAACAAGCTGGTGGTCTGAATGGTTCATATCTAGAACAAAACATAAACAAAGAATGCTAGACTCTCCCTAGATCTAGTTAATCACTTGAATGGAATGCCATGATGCTTCTCTCAATTTTTTTCCTCACTATCCTCACAGAAGAACTTGTAAAAGATGGAATACAACAAAGAAACATGATAGCCTACAATATAATCAACTATATCTATGCTTGTGACCAAGGAATCAAGCAATATAAACACATGAAATAGTAAATATGGGAAAGAAAAGACATTCTTTATTAATAAATGATTGGAGAGATTGCAACCTCCATGCCTTGGTGTTGAGAGTTCCTTCCAATGGGTCCTTGCCTCTAACGTCACCCTGCCTCCAAAGACTCAAGAATTATTTTGACAAAGTTTGGGTATGAAACACAATTCTTCCTCCTTTGTCCCATGGGGGATGAGCTAGTATTTAAAGGAATGGGAGGATAGGTATGGTTGACGATCTCATGTGTGAGGTGGATCTTAGATCCTAAAAGGGAGGATCTTGAGCTTCAGCTATTTCTAAACCATAGGGATGAGGCTCCACGTAGGAAAGATTTGAGAATCCTCTTGAAGCTTCTCTTTTTTCCTTCAAAACTCGAGAACCGCATTTCCAAAGAAGCAAAAAGGTGGTGATAAGGGGGCACCACTTTTGGCAGTAAGGGAAAGAGCGATGGCACCTCTCTTTTCTCATGTATCAGGAGCAGTGCTGGCCCTTTTCTTCTTGGGTAACACTTTTGTTCAATGGGGAAAGAGCATTACCAGCTCAAAAGAGGGAAAAATTGCAAGGGGTTAATTTATTCCTTCATTTCTCTAAGGAAACTCTAAGGGATTGGAGCAGTGAAGGGGATACCGATCTCATAACATGAGGATGATGATATTTCGGTATAATAGAAACATGACCTCTGTCTTACTGGTTTCATGTCTGGATTTAGTAGAATCTTCATCTCTCCTAACTCCAAATATTCCCTTCATCTCAGAAAACTTGGTAGGAAAAAAATATTCAAATTCATGCAACAGATCTATGATCTTCGCCATGGTCTCTTCATCCCCGTAGTCCCCTCACAAACTTTGTGTTCTCCTCCATCCAAATTTTGACCTTCCTGATCTTTAATGGTTGATTCATTGGATCCATCGGTACGTTAGGTTCTACGACATCCCGAATCCCTTATGTTTCCAAAATATTGATGTTATGTGAATCATCACCATCCTTTGGTCCTCTAGTTGCATTATAACATGCCATCATTGACTGCATCTAAAAATTCACATGTGCATCCATAGGGTATGCAACCAGAACCACCTTTAAAATAGCATCGTGGATGAGTTGTAGAACATTATGAACATCTAGATTAGTATCCACAAAACTGAAGGTGTGAGTGAAGCAAATTGTCAATTCCTCCCAGGTAGTGATCTCTCTAGGCAACTAAGCTGATACATACCAATATCGCAGTGTTTCATCCAATGTGTGGATAAAGGCATGGACCCACTCATCTTTTGGTCGTGATGACCACAAGGTATTACACTCAATCAAATGATCACCAGGGCTATTCTGCCCATCATACCATCTAGCGTGGTACATTTCTGCATCGCCAAAGAAAACTGCGATCAATATTCGACACTGCGACTATCCAGTGATCGAATTCTTATGGGTTTCCCACCAACGTGCTGGGGTAGCCTTCCATGATTCATTCAATTCCAACAATTGTTGTGGTTCTGACACCTTCTCTTCAAATTCAACAAGAAACTTAGATAACTCAGGAATTCCTTCATATACTGGTAATTCAATAGTCTCAGTTGTGATGGAACACAATGACTGCGTAATCATGCCACACTTCCTGAGAGATACCTCATGCATGTGATTCTTCCAGTTCTCTAAAGCATCATCAAAATCAGAAGATGTAGAGCTAGATCTATGCCAACTAAGTTCCCCATTGACATTCAGTTGGATGTAATCTTCTGAAATGTCATATGCATGATCCCATCCCTTGACAACTTCATCCTTCACTGGATCAACATACCTTCATCCTTCAGTTGGATCCATCGGATAAATGACTTTGATGTCTTGATTTTCAAAATTCATCACACGCTTAATTAAAATTAATCACTACCATACATTCATTGGCCAATACAATATCTAGCAATGCGGCATAGGAACCTCCTTTGTCAACGACGTCGATAATGTCAAAATCATCATAACTCTTCATCCCTTCAACTTCCCATAGCAAGGTGCAGAACTCGCCCAATCGGCGTCACCTTGGCCTTGTTATCCAGTCGTAGCTACATAAGAGACCAACTCAACATTGGGATCCCCATGTTTTTCCATGTATTCCTTGTTAGAATATTGACATCTAAGCCTAGATCTAGGATGACTAAATCTACCTCAAAGTCTCCAATCTGAATATTCATGAGCATCTCTTTTCTCGTCTTTCTCTTATGTAACAAGTTCACCGCAAACTCTTTCCAACCCTTAGTCGGTCGATAAGATAAACTCTCAATCTCATCAAGAGCATCAAGATCTCTTTCTAGTGATAAACAAATCTTGAAGAAGTTATGCAAGGTACCATGCTATCGCGATGATCCCGCTACCATAGTGGAATCAAAAGCAATGGGCATTTCATAAATGGGTAACTTAGTAGGATTCATTCTGATTGCCTCATGTTCTTCAAAGAATGTGTCTTTCTCAGCATTGATATCAAATTGTACCTTCTTATTCCCATCTAGGAGAATATATGGATGCAGGCCATCTTCTCATGTTGTCGCAGCTCCATGAGTAATGACAGCAACATCTGCATCCCATGTTCTTGTTTCTATTGAGATTGTTGCAGTCGTCATTCCTTGATTCTGGTTCAATGGCGAATTCGTAGGTTGATTTACATTCTGATTGGTATTTTGGGTCTAATTCTACAGCTGATTCTGGTTCTACAACCGATTCTAATTCGGCAATTGGTCCTGGTTCTGGGCTTGGTTATACAACTACAGAAAATTTCCTTCCTTCCATCTTGTGATCAGCTGTGGATAGTTCTCAACAATGTAATCAACAACGATACAATACATACACTACACTTGCAATTGTGTACAATCTCTTTGATAATTCCCTAGTAATCCGCAATTATAACATTGCACTGGTCTACGACCTCGTCCTCCTCCTCGAATAAATCCTCCACCTCATCCTCCTTATTGTTGGTACTGCAGTTCATTGAATTGTTGTTGCGGGGGATTCGGTCCTTTTTTAACATACTTCATTGGATGAAGATACCCTACTTGCTATGGATCCATCTAGATATGATTAAACTATGGTTTTGGCACAAACTACAGTTTCGGTTGCGATACAAATTACATCTGCGGTTGCGGATGTGGTACAAACTGCAGTTGAGGTGGAGGATATACCGCCTATGGCTGTGGCTATGGTTGATGTCCCTCCCAGTGGTATTCTCCCTTCACATAGTACGAGTCATATGTTATTTCTTGGAGCAGGTAATATGCATGACAATCCTTATCCTCATGCCCGACATAATGGAAAAATGTGTAGTATAAATTCGTCGGCTTCGTAACCATCTTCTCTATAAATCCACAATCTTCATGTCAATTCCCATATACTTGACAAATGGGGAACCATGGAACACTTGCACAACATAATAGGTACGGTGCTCTTGATAATAGGTAGTTTCAGAAATCTAGGAAATTATCCTTGGTATGTCTGTCTGCATGACATCAAGTACACCACACTACTTCGTGACGCTCTTTTCCTTTTTTGATATCTTGCAACTAGAGTGTCATATTCACCAGATTTGTTTGAATATGGTTCATACCAACTGCATTCATGCCAACGGGTGAATCTTCCAACTTCATCGCAATCTCTAGAGCCTCGCTATGTGTCGCAATCTTTTACAGCATCAATGGTAGTCTGATATGAGATAGTAGTATCGTGATAAACCATTCCTTATGTTGAATTCCACTCATATCAAAGCTGACTATTTCCATTAGTGTTTTGAAACTTTGATCAAAATCCCAAACAATGTCATTTGGATACTACTTAATCTCCTTCGGTTCTGTAATGTTTTGCACTTTAGATTTTGGTTTTCTGAACTCTTTAATTAATCATTTTCTGAATTCAACCAACGTCTTTCTTGGAGTCCTCATACGAACTTTCACAAATTTCATGAACCAATCCAGTGTACAAGCCCAAATATTTGTCGCCAATTGGCCCTTCTTTACCTCATCATCCATAGTTTGTATGATAGTTAGTCCATATTGCCTCACATTAGAACCAGTATTGCTTTGGATCCTCAGTCCCATTCCCATGGAATAGGGGCAACTTCACATCATCTCCTGCCATCCTGGACCTCCTTTCTATAGTCAATGATCTGATACTATTAGAATTTTGTTGACACATCGAGAAAGTCAATGTCGAACTCATGTTTCTTCCTAAGTGAGGTGTAGTGCACGGAGGTGTGGGTACATTAATGCGGGGGGTGATCTTACCTCTAATTCAAACATAGATTGGTCGTCCTTGTATTCAATGTAGGGTCTATTTGTCTCGTGTGGTATTCCTTCGCGGTCTTGTTTTTTTATCACACCAGGACCTTCCCCTATCCTCTACCTCTTCTCTTGTCAAAACCTTTCTCCTCCTCTTGTAAGAGCACTCTATTCCTCAGCTTCCCTTACAGTATTGTCATAAATTGCACCCATCTACCCTGTATCATTCGATTTCCCCCCCCCCCCCTATTTTTTTGGTATCCACAACCTCTACACATCAGGGTTCTACTACTGGAGGTGCATCTTCAATATTAACTTTTCATAGATGAGCATCTTAATGGAAAATTGCAAAGACCAAGAAACCTACCTCACGACCCATTGAAGAATTGTCTTTCTGATTTTCTATATGATTTAGTCATATCAACCACAAAATCTGTGATGTATCCCTCCAAGATACTATCAAGCCAGACCTCAGTAGCCCTTGATGCTCAGTTGTCTACCTCCTGCAACTCCTGGATCAACTCTGGGGTCTAGGATGTTAGCTCACCTCCTAGAAAATTTGTCTTACGATAGGTCAATCATGCCAACCACTCATACAAGATGATCAAGAATTCAGAGAAAAATTACTCATGTGGACTATCGTGTATGTACTCTGTCAACCACTTATCTGTCGTTAGTCTGGGATTCTGATTTTATTTGTCAACAAAATATTGTAGCTTTTGGTCGAACCAGTCTTGAATTTTTTATCTCATCAGATGTCAGAACATGTCCTCCTTCGTGTTCATACTAAAGTCCTGGCAATGAAACAATTTGTTGACACAAACCCAATTGACAAGGGTCCACTCTCTGTTGACACCCAAGCCACTGCGATCTCCCTGAGCACCGGCCCAGATAGGTTTTACCTCGTTCAACAACACTTGTAGAGTGGATGAATTCTCAATCAAGATGTTCAAGGGTGATATGTTGAAACCAAGTTTCCGTAGTGTGAAGGAGGACCATGTTTCTCTTTCTTAACTTAGCACAACATTATCCAACATATCTAATTAGTTGACTTATGCGTTAACAGAATCACATCATCATTCAACAAATTTCATCACTAGAACTGTAGTAAAACATTGATGTGTAAATAGATCTAATAGGATAACATCATCTAAATCAAAGAAACATTGCATCATTTACAGATCCATGTCATAGATACACATTGCATTCATAATTGGGTCGCAGAAGATAGTAAAGCAGGAAAATAGAAAAATACACGGTGATTCTGCTCAATATTTGTCATGTAATATTAACTTTCACACCAAAACACAGATTCTCTGAAATAGTTCTTCAATACATATATCAACAGATCTTCATTCATGCGCAGATCATACATAACATGCATATCAACCTCAGACAATCAATTGATATCTCCAACTAACCAAAAACTAAGCTTTCTTTTACACTTGCAATTCTGCATCTACTTATAGGCTTGCGCCTTTACATCAGTGATCCACTTAACCAACTTTCTAACTAATTCTTAACAAAATATACAAAAGAAGGATGGCAATCCACAAAATGCGGTCCAAAATGACCAAAATACATAAAATAATATAACTCCGACTTGCATGCTTTTTTGTACCTTATGCGGAATCTTTGACCTTGCGCAACATGGAAGCTATAATCAATGTGGTATGGTCCCTATATCCTAATCAAAGTATTGGAAAAAGGGACCTATGATCTTGTAGACTATGATGGGATACCTTTTGGGAAACCTCGCAATGGGTTGTACCTGGAAAGGTACTATGCTTAGGGTATCTTTGTATCAATACCTTGTACATATGTGTATATTTGACTTTCTAAGTGTGGTTTTTTTATTTAAGTATGGTTTTGGGTTTTTTTCCAATGTTTCTTATCCCATGTTATGATTTCAGTACTGCAGATGACTCTCTTCTATGGTTTTGTTGATGGTGCTTGCTGCCACACCTTGAATCTCACTTCAGCCACCTAGGTACTGTATTCCCAAGTGAATGACTTAGTTAGTTTAGTAGTGGTTTGTCTAAATCCAACAAACAACAACATCACTGTGTATCACGCACAGTGATAGGGTTGCTAATTGAACTTGTGTCTCGTGATATTGATCACTTGGTTGTTTTTATGGATTCTCAGCGTATGGTTTCTCACTTAAACCATGTTTATGCCATTCAAAACCCAATGCTCCTTTGAATTTTTCGAAGAGTACATCTATTAGATAGGTCATTTGAATATGTTACTTATCAACATATCCCAATATATTATAATACAGTTGTTGATTCACTTACTAATTATATATTGGATTGGTACATTGCTCATTCTTGGCATATTGATAAGTAAAATAACATGGAAAAGTGTAAATAAATAGTAAAATACATAAATCCCATGTAAATAGCATTCCATTACTGAAAACAAGTAGGTCACAAAAATATAAGTATGTATATATATATATATATAAGTGTTTTACAAAAAATATGGTCACAAGACCCCGATTGAAGCATGCTAGATTTTAGTAGTACAAAATAGAAAAAATACTGAATCTAGGAGATTTCAATGTATATATCATGTAGAACCCTAATGGTTCTCATGGTAACACATACTATCCCTTTCCACCATGCGTAGCATGCGGCCAAAGCGACATGACACACCCTTTGTGTGCCTCTGGTACCTCCTAGGGAGGTCATCTACTGAGATATACAAGATGTCTAAGGTGATTCGGTTGAGATTCTACTCCAGCTTGGTCATCTCATCATCTCTATGGTGCACAAACTGATCCCCATATCACTTGTCTATTGGATATGATTCTCTAGGTATTTCCAATCCCACATCTACATGAGAAGAATTAGATCTTGTCACCACACATAAAAATCATAAAATGACAAAAATATAAAAACATGTATATATTAGTGTTTTACTCACCAAGGTATCCACATTGCTCTTCCAATGGTATGGATAGGTCTAGATCCCCTCTGAAGTCAGTGCCTACATACACATAATCCTCAATCATAAGGATTTTTTCATCTAGTCATCATAAAAAGGAAACCCCATACTTGACTCTCGATCCTCTACCACCATGGACAGCCATGACTTCCACCCATCTGAGCATGTGTGGATCACATGCACTAATCTCTATAAAGGCCACTTGTGGCCTCAGTAGTGGTAACCTATCAATGAAGAATGACACTAAGATTATGCCATATCCAAAATGCTTTAGTTATCCACGTTAACACTTGGTCAACTGCTCCTTGAACGTGACCAGTAGGGATTATAACCAGTTGAATACTATAGGGACCATGGCCTCCAAGGAATATAACATGTGACCTCTATATTCTTGGTGATTCCCTTGGCTCCCAAAGATAGGTTGCATATTAAATAAGACCTTCGGTCGAGGTAGGTCCATCACGTCCTTAATAGGAATTTTCTTCCCACACATATACGTTCCTGGAAAGTAGTACTAGTCTATAATCCCTTGAGTAGTGATATACCTGCCTCGGGGAGCAGTCAAAGAAATTTAACTCTTTTTCAGACTCTTAAAATGTGAAAAGATCATCGAGTGAAATTGTCTTCTTCATGCTCATAAAAGGACCTGAAGAGTTGTCTTTCTGACTGTAGTTTACCCCTTTTTCATTTCTGATTGACTAAATTACAAAAAAGGTATACTCTAGTCGTTGACTAGAAGAGTTCTCCAAGGTATTATTTTATACTTTTTTTGGGCCGCAGAGACTAAATCATATAAAAATGATTGTTTGGAGTCTTCTTCCATTTTGTTCAGACTCTCTAAACATGAGCGTCATTGAGTTTACTTTCAATAGACTGGTTAAACTAAACACTGAGAGAGCCTATTTTGGGAACAAACCCCTCCTTTCCTAGGTTCAAAAAACATGTGAAAATGGCTTATCTTATGATAAACTACAATGAGTGTTTGTTACCCTCTTTGAAATCGTAAAAATGAAAAAGAGGCACTCATCAAGCATGATAGGTAAAGTAAGGGAAGGGAACTATATTTCATTTGCAATTAATGGAATTTTTTAGTCACCTTTGAACATGGCACTTGTTTTCATTTAATTCAGTCAATTGGGTATTCAACTTGCTTCTGAGTTGATCCAATTTCATGATTCATTTTAGTCCTTTGAGTCTTTTAAATAATGGATCATCCATCATTGCATTATGTCTTGGTATCTGCCTCATTAAGTCAACGTTGTTAAGTATTTGGTCATGTCGCCCTATGTTCAAACGAAAATTGTGTTGAGAGTTTGCATTTGCATTCAAAGATACCTTTGTGTCAGTTACCTTTGACTCAGTCTTATGGTTACTTCATACTCAAATTCCATAACTTAGTTTCAAGTTTCGGGTCGTTGATGTGGAATTCATCATGGCCCTCCTTCGACAAGACTATTCCTGTCGACTTCAACTCATATTCTAGGAATTAGTATTAGAAAAAAACTAATACCTTGAAATATGTATACACCAATGATAGATTTCCTCACTTTAGACAATAGTTTTACATCATTCACATTTGTAGGAATGTACTAGGGTACCTTGGGAATCATCGACATCAATGGTGATCTCCCTCGCACTTGTTACGATTTTCATTATTGACTGGTAATCAAGTGGTTTCTACCATGTTCAAATTCAAGACATGTATTCACTTGGATAGAATCGTACTTTGTTGAAGACGAGAAGAAGACCCTGGGTGTATGTTTAAGAACTCATTTCTTTCCCTAGGTTGTCATGGATTATTTGTATGAGTCCTAGCATGGATCCACATTTGTATGGTTGTGCTCAAATTTGTGTTTGTATGGCATAGATCTATATTGTATGTCTGGTAGCTATGTACAAGTTTGAGTCTTCTTCGCATGGATCTATGTTGTATTCTAGTAGCCATGACTATTTATATCTCGCATGGATTTGTAGTGTATTGGTTAGCATCCATGTTGTGAGTCATATGGACATAAATCAAAGTGTAAATGTACTGTAGAATGAGCTTGGTTGTTGAAGGTCTCTGATCAGTGGACTCTTTCCTCGAAGTGATAACTTGTTCCTACAAATCCTTCACCTATCCTATCCCTCTAGTCTCATTCTTTAGGAGGAATTATAGTACACACATTTCTCATCAAAATCATGTAATGAGATCCAAGTATCAATATTTTACTTAAATCCTCAAGTTTTGAAGTTAATAATGAACAAGGATCAGTGATTTTACACTTTTGGTCACCACCTCACTTTCCTTGTGGTCAAGGTGTGGTACCTATGTTGGTAATGATATTTTTCCTTGAGAAATAAGCAGTGCCATGACCAATATCCTTCATGTAATCAGCGATGCTCCCCTAGTAACTCTCTTCCCCCTTGGACAAAGAGTTGTGCTCACGTTTTAAAGAAAAAAAGAGAAGTTTCGAGAGGCTTCTTGAAGCTTACATCGTGGAGCCTCATCCCTAAGGTTAAGGAACACCTAGAGCTCGAGATCCATCATTGTAGGATCCTCCCTCCACCTCACCCATGATATCCTCAACCTATTCTATCCTCCCATAGATTTAAATATTGTCTCACCCCCCATGGGTAAAGGGAAGAAGATTATGTTATTCCATCTAAACTCTAGCCAAATTCATCCAAGACTAGTAAGAAGTTGGTAAGCAAGCTTGAGGCTTTGAGGAAATGTTCACTTGAGAATGGTTTCTCAACACCAAGGCTTAGGTTGTATGCTCTCTCTCTCCATTTTAATTAATGCAAATGAATGTTTCTTTCCCATAAATATCATTGTGTTTGAATCACTGTATTTATTGTTGAATTCTTTAGTCATTAACATAAGATCATAACCTAGAATGTTACTCTGATCTAGTGTGTGTTTTGTTGTATATCTTGCAGGGCATATGTGGAGACCAAACACTTTGAAGATCATCCTTTTACAACATGTATGAGGTAAAAGAGTATTTTATTCATGAATTTTATGTTTTCTTAAGGGAATTTCTTTCATGTTGTTGTGACTCCTTTGTTCTAGTATTGAGTATTTCAAGTTGGGGAAACAACCTATGTCCGTATAAGGTGAGTATTTCCAGAAACAACTCTAAAGAATAAGAAATCCATATCCATTTGGTTAACTCTAAATATTAATGCCATTGGCGTGAGGAGATTCCTAGGCTTGCTATATTATTTTGGAATATTCATCAAGGGTTTCTCTAATGTTGAATATCATCTCTCATGAGAAAAATCATCTAATTTTACTATTATTGTCATAACTTTAAAAACAATAGAAACTCTAGTATTTAAAATCCTAAACTTCATTTGTTGATATGACTAAAATTATAAAAACAAATGGAGCAAATACCAACTCTAATATCCTATTCAAATGCGATCGAGAAGAAACTCATTATCTTTGCAAAAGTAACTATGGTTGAAATATTTACAAGTAATTGGTTAAACCCATAAACTGTGGATAACTAACTCCATGAGTAGTGGATCCCTCACATGAAGGGGGTTAGACCCTTTACTACTTCTATACAATTAACAGATTCTACACATTCTTTTTGAGATAAACCTTGGTTAAGGAAAATATTTTAAAAAATGACCCATAGTTTAATGTGGGCCACGTTAAATGTATTTGAGTAGGTTGATGTTTGATTTCAAATATCAATAAGAAGCTTAACCACATTACAAGGTCAGGTAAAATTTCTAGACTTGTCTCTATTTGTTTGGATGATGAAACATTAAAAACCATTGGAAACATATTGGGTGAATACATAGACATAGTCAAATCTCATGCTTGACAATAGATGCATGTGATTGAAACTAAGTGGAGGTTGATCAAGGTAAAGGCTTGCAACTATTGAGGGGAATAATGGAAATATGTTGTTGAGATTGTGTTTTTGGAGGAGCTTTAATTGGCAGATGGAAGAGATTGGTTCAATATATATCTTATAATTTTTCAATATTATATTTGAAGAAGATATATTGGTGTGGTTTGAAAACCCTACTAATGGAAGCTACATAGTGTGTTTTGGGCATACTTCCATGTTTTTAATCAATTGAGAGACTGATGGAAATTCATGGTAGTCAAAGTTTACAAATCATTCTTAAAGGACATAATATTTATGTGGGTGGACCTATAAAACAAAGTAATCACATGGGATGTTTTAATGAGATGCACATGCAACAGTACTAGTATGTGTCCTCTCTGTAAGAGTAAATAAAAGGCAATATAACATTTTCTATTTAGATGTTGATACTCCGGGAATGCCTAGGAAACATCAAAGTCATTGACAAGTGGAGGAGGGGCTTGAGAAAGAAACTCAAATGGAGATTAAGCTCACAAAACATAGTTGGATGAAAAGGTGGGTTTTAAGCATAATATTGTTCCTCTTAGAATTTTCCAGGCACCATGGCTAGCTTGGAACAATATGATATCATAAGACCAATTCACATCTCTCTTGCAAGTTTTCTAGAAGATTTAGCATGCATATGATGGACTTATGAACATTTTCAGAATAAATTTACCAATGTAGGTTTGGAATTTGGAAATTGACAAAACATTTCCATGGGGTTTTATTAACGAAGCTTTCATAGTAAATTTGGACCTATGTAAAGTGTGGGGAATTCATCTACTTGACCAATGATCTCCACTTTACCTTCACCTGATAGCATGGAAATGGGTGTAACAATATGGACAATATTAAGTCCTTACTTATCTTTATGGGTATAGCTACAGACCAAGGCATATTAGATCCACAAATGATGATGAAAACAATGAAAATGATGATAATGATGACAATGATGATGACAGCGATGATGATGATGATAATGAATATGAAAATGATAAACCCAAACTTCTTATAAACCCCATAACCCCAACTCCCCTAACCAATTAACCCCTTAAACCCTAACCCCTAAGGCCCCTAACTAATTAACCCCTTATAATAAGGATTTTGATTAGTGATAATTTAGGGGTAAATTGTGGTCAATCATGGGTAATTAAGGGTCATTTGGGGGTAATTATTGGGCAATGAGCTGTGGTAATTAGGGGTTAATAAGAGGTCAATTATGGGATAATTAGTGGTAATAATGGGTCAATTATGGGTTAACTAGGGGAAATTAATGGTACATATGGATCAATTATATCTAAGTAGGGCCATTTAAGACCAAGGGTCTTAAAAAAACTAGTTGTTGTTCATGGCGGCGTATGCTCATTTTGAATCCTTTTGTGTGAAGCACAGTAGTCTACATCAATGGGTCATCTATGGATGTTTGGAAATATCCATTGGGTTTCTCCACGAGGTTTTCCTTGGAAAAATGTAGTGGTCATTTAGAGGTTATTAATGGTTAATTACTGGTAAGAATGGATTATTTAGGGGTAATTACTAGTTAATAAGGGATGAATTATGGGGTAATTAAGAGTTAATTAGTGGTAATTAGGGATCAATTACGGGTTAAATAGGGGAAATTAATGGCACCTATGGGTAAGTAGGGGGCATTTAAGCCCAAGGGCTTAGCTAAGCTAGTGTTTGTCCATGATGTTGGGAATTTAGTTAGGTTCATGGTGGCATGTGCCCATTTCAAATCCTTGTGTGTGAGGCACACTAGTCTACATCGCTCGATTTACTAGGGAATATGACATTTATGAATGTTTGGAAAAATCCAATAGGTTTCTCCATGAGGTTTCCCTTGGAAAAAAGTAGGGGTCAGTTACAGGTTATTAAGGGTTAATTACTGGTAAGCATGGATGATTTAGGGGTAATTAGTGATCAAGTAGGGGTCATTTTCGTGCAATGAATAATATTTGGGGGTAATTAGCGGTCAATTATGAGGTTAATTAGGGGTCAATTATAAAATGATTAGTGGTAAATTTTAGTATTCTTTGAGAGGATGGATATTGAGAACATACCTGAAAAATGTATTTAGGGGCGGTCCTTCTAACACCACACCCCCCCCCCCCCCCCCCCCCCCGCCACCAAAGTCATGAGAATTGGCATTTTTGCAGCAGTCTTTAAAAAACCACCTCCAAAAGTAAAATTCTCTTATTTTTATGGGGGATTTCAAAAAACCTCCTTGAAACATATATTTAGGATTACTCTTTCTAACCCCCCCCCCCCCCCCCCCCTCCAAAAGTCATGAGAATTTAACACTTGGAAGTGGATTTTTACAAACCATCGCCAAAAGTTCAATTCTCGAGACTTTTAGAGGGATAATTTTTGTTTTTATACCAAAAAAAAACTCCAAAAGTGATGAGCATTGGACTTTTGGGGGTGGTTTTAACACAATCGCCCCCAAATGTCTAATTCTCATGACTTTTGGAGGGGTGTTTCTAAAAATCTCCTTCGAAACCACCTGTAGGTGGGGTCTTTTTAACCCCCACCCCCCCAAAACAAAAAACCGAGAATTGGACTTTTGAGGGGCGTTTTATTTTTAAACCGCCCTAAAAGTCCAATTCTCAGGACTTTTGAGGGGGGTTTTAAGAACCGCCCCCAAAAACCTAAAAAGCACATATATTCAATTGCAAATATGTATGACTGAATGGAGTATGTCCAATTGACACATCAAAAGGACTTGTAGACAATAGGTTTTGATTCAAACCACCATCTCTGATACAAGTGATTCGAAAAAACTAGGGAATTATAAAGATTAGAAATGAAAAATCTAATTACTCTAAGAGGAGGTGGTGTTGAGAGACACCAATTTAGAAATGGACAATACATTAAAATGCACTATTCAAATAAAATGTCTTCTCCATTATAATTTGACCCATAAGATCATTCTTTTATAGGTCCAAGATTTAACCAACTCCCTTTATTTGAGGATGAATGTGTCTACATACTTGGCCTATAGCACATAGTAGCCTCCTTAAATTCTACCATGTTTGTGACATATTTGATGGTTCTATTCTAACTACCTAATTAGTGAGTCTCTCCTTCACCGATTGGTTGGCTCAACTAGTCAAGAGACTATTTCACCCATTGGTTAACCTCTCAATCAACTCTTCTAGTTGATTATCAATCATCGAATTTCTGTCTCCAAAATCTCCAAAGGTGTGACAAAATAGCATGTCTTATTTATCCAACATCAAGTCCATTTAAGAAAATACTTGTCTTCTTTTACCTTGGGAATCATATTCCCCATTCAAGATAACAATTCGTGACTTCCAGGATCATTATCATGAAAATTTGGATTCCTTCCTTCAACAATTTCATTAATGGCACTGAAAAAATAATTCACTATAACAAAAGAAGAGGGCCTATCACATGCACCTCTATGGATTCTGATCACAACAATTGTCCTTTATCCTAAAGAAGAATCCTTTTAAAAGTGAACTTCTAGGATAGAAACAGGAGGACTTACCATCTTGTCCTTGTTCATAAATTGAATATTGAAATCACTTTGGACTACTTGAAGAAATGCAATCATCAACGAATGTTTCTCGTCATTGTGGGGAAGTTGTAAAAACCTTGGAAGGTATATAGGTGACTATGTTGGGCCATGACTTCTCCTTGACTACAGGCTCCATAAGACCATTGTTCACCAATAGAGAGAGATCCATTTTTCTATTCTCCACAATTTAAGCTTTGATTAGAGGATAGTGATTCATACAGTCACAAAAAACGATGGTTATATGTTTTTATTCAACATTTCATTTCCTGGTGATCCTTAAAGCAACAATGCTTGTTCCCTAGTAGATTTTCCTTGCCCATTTATCTTTGGATGGATCCATGGACATTGACATCATTACAAGATTTAATTATTCATGTTGTTTGGGATATATCATTGATGAAGAACTCTGAAACCCCATTCAAAAAATGCATGTAACATACGATAAATTTGAAACAAAATTCACAAAATTCCTTAAAATTACAATATTTTTTAAGCCCAATTCATGAAATGGATCTAAATGATACCCTTTCTACAAGGTTTCCATGAAAGCCAAATACACTTGTTTCCAATAAATAGAACATTCTAATGGGATATTACTATGAAATTGGATACAATAGATCATTAGAGGAGAATGTAAATAATATCCTTCCTACAATTACAAAACATTTAATCAAAATCAATGGATAATATCACTTTCAAGAACACCCCTAGATACCCAAAAAAAATCACAATGCCAAGAAGAAATTCAGGGAGAAAAGAAAAACAAACCTTATTCCATGTGAGTTTTGAAAAAGGATTTTTCTTGAGAGTTATCTATAGAATGAATTGTTTGTCATCATACTTTGGATATTTTCTTCCTCTTGACAGAAGGAGAGGAATTTGAAGAGGAATTGGGATTGGGATTTTTGTTGTGCTTATTGGAGGAAAATATGTGGAATAGACCAAACATTCCACCTCTCGATCACTTTCCTCTCCTTGTTCAATATAAGAGTCACTTTGACATTTTCATAATAATACCTTTTAAAACCATTGTGGATATAGTGAGCATGTGTATTTCTCATATTTGAAGCTACTTAGGTTGTTGCAGCTTCTCTCCAAACCATTGAACGCAAACTTTCTAGAAGCGGTCCTTTGTGCACTGTCAAAGAATCTCTTAATCCTCCACACATCCCAAATGTTCAACGATTTTTCACTTTCCCGGCAACATTTCTTGGCATGATTTCGATGGAATCTCATAAAAAATTAATATAAGAAACAATTGTGTTTAAACTTGATTAACCTAGGTTTCCTAGGGTATTTGAGGGCGTTAAATCCATTTATTCATTTATAAACATGATTTGATCAACATATATTTTGAATTAAAATAAAAAGGTCGGATTCCAATCAAATCTCACCAAGAAAACAAAATCATCAAATGTTTAGAATTATTCTTAATCGTCTACGCAACCAAAACATTCAATGATTTCAAGTTTTTCTGACAACATTTTTTGGAACAATTTTGACAGAATATGATAAAAACAATTATCTGAAAGAACTGTGTAGTAAACTTCTTTAATATAGGTTCTTGAGGGTATTTGAGGGTGTTGAATCCATTTAAGCATTAAAAACATTATTTGATCAACATTGAATTCAAATTAAAAAAAATATAGTTTTGATTAAAACTTACCAGATAGGAAAAATTGTTGAATGTTTAGCCTTAATCTTAGTCCTTCATACAGCCTAAAAAATTCGTGATTTCTCCCTTTGTCGATAGCACTTTCCAACATGATTTCAATGGAATCCGCTAAAAAAATTTAAGATTTGAAAGAAAAACGTTTAACCGTGCTTAGTTTGGGTTCCCTAGGGTACTATAGGGTCTTGAATCCATTTATGCATTTATAAGCATGACTTGATGAACACATAATTAAAATTTAAAAAAAAAAAGATGAGATTCCAATAAAATCTCGTTGGATGGGAAAAATAGTGAAATGTTTAGCCTTTTTTTCAATCCTCTATGTAACCTAAACGTTCAACAATTTTGCTGATTCTTGATATTATTTTTTGGTACAATTTCAATGGAATCAAGTAAAAATATTTAAGAGTCTATGAAAGAAATGTGTTTAAACTTGCTTAATATGGGTTTTTGGTTGTTGTAGCTTCCCTCCAAACTTGTCGACATGATATTTTTGGATGCAGTCCTTTATGCAATGCCAAAGAATCTCTTGGAACTTGTGTTTCGAACATGTGATATGTCAATCCTTGCTTTTGATTCTTTATTATTATTTTGTTCTTTTTCCCTAGGTTTGATATTAATCATCGAATGTATAACCTTATTCTTAATCCTCCATGTATCCTAAACATTCGATAATTTCTCCCTTTCCTAATAGCACTTTCCTACATGATTTTGATAGAATCAGGTAAAAAAATTTAAGATATGAAAGAACAATGTTTAAAATTGATTAATTTGGGTGCCCTAGGGTATTTGAGGGTGCTAAATCCATTTGTGGATTGATCTAGGAGGATATTTTTTATCGATCTAAAATGAAGTCTTCAAATTATGAACATAAATGGGTAATTACGTAGATCTCATCAAGATCTTTCCGACGACGTGTGTTTCATCTCAAACGGACACGGTATGCCCAAGATATCGAGTTTCAATGTTTCTTCCAAATAGGGAAAAAAAGGGTGCCACATGGCACACCCACGATGTGCTACATGACCTGTATAGATGGATTGTATACCTATGTCGTAACACCATGAAGCACCACATGGAAGATTACAGGTGACATGGAACTGTTGAGTTGGCATACTATAGGCGATGTGGACTAATCATATTGTGACACATGGAATTTTGAATGTAATGCATATTGAACCCTTAACTACCCGTGTGTGATAGTAAAAAGAACCCAAGTACATACATATCCAAGGTCCAACACAATACATGCAACGAATATGTATGTATGTATGTGCATGTACATATGTATACATACATATACCGTCACACAACAAAAAAAAAGTGAAACCCAAGAATTTAACCCCAAAACCTCTACTCCACCCATACAACATTTTAACCATGGGTTATTACCCAATCATTTAAACAAAAATTGTAGTATTATTTTTTTACGTTTGGGTCCGATATTATACACTAATGGGTGTGCCTATCCACGGTATTTAAACAACAAATTCACCATATACAATATATGATTTTTATCATCATATATTTTATTACTCCAAGTATATTGCATGGTTGGTTAACCATATATATTATCGAAATTAAAATTGGATCAAATCCCATTGAATTCGGATGGGAACTATGAAACCTTTCGGATGGGAACTACGAAACCTTGGGTAAAGGTATTTTTTATATGAACGCATTATTGGTGGAGGAAAAGTGGTCTGATGTCAATGTTCCTTTGTAAAGGTTTTTAAATTTGCTTATATTGTAAATGGTTGAAGAGGTATTTTAGCTTTTCTTGTGACAGGATTTTTTTTGGAAGCTTAAGTTTTTTTAACTTTGAAAATATTTTGTGTTAAAAGAAGATCACATCATAGTGTTGTAATATTTGATTTCAAATTAAAATGATCGATTTCTCCATTGGAAAGCATACCATAGACATGACCAACTCTCTCGTCATTTTCATGGTTTTGTGTTGTTTAATATGTTTTACTTTAGTTATTTGAACTCACACTTTAAACTGGTTTATAAAGCATTTTTAAGCTAATTGTTTAAGTGAATTCACATGCAATTTAAGTTATTTTCAGATCCGTTATTTTAGGACTATGCATTCATAGACATGATTTGATCAATACAAAATTCAAATTAAAACAAGTGAAATAGCAGCAAGGCTGCTTATACCTGCCTCTTAGAAATATTTATTGTAATATTGTATATAGTTTAAAGCTAAAAGTTGAAGAAATTATGAAACATTCAAACTCGCAACAATGTATTACTTGTTGCTATGGTACTTATATTTCTATGTGAGATTACTTGTTGTTTATAGGTTGTTGCATTACTTGTTACATCTTGTAACTGTGTTGTTTATATTTCTATGTGTATATCAATTAATTAGTTATCAAACCAAGCTTAAAGAAAATATATAGTGCGAGTGCTTTTCTATATTCTTTTCTTTATAATTGTTTATTTCGAATTTTTAACGACTGCCATATAATCAATCTTCCTCTAGTCAAAAACATCTATGAACCTTATC